>JAFEMH010006369.1:0-126410 GCA_022495995.1 Adenophora triphylla var. japonica | reverse complement strand
GCTGTCCAGTAGCCTTTCTATAAGACCTCTGTCCATGGTCTAATTTTTTTGACACACAGAAACTTGGAATTTAGTGTTGACTACAAAACACTTTTTGTAGCCAACATCTAGATATTTCCAGAAATATTTTTATTTTATTTTTTTCGTGAGTAAAACTCCATATTTCAAATTTTCTTTTAAAAGTCAGTTCCTCAGTCTCTGGAAATCCAGATTTCATATCTGAGATTTCCAGAAGGTTTTGGTCCACCAAATCACCTCCAAATGGGAAAGTTCTTTAACTTAAATCTTATTTAAGGTGATTTGAACAACTTTCATTCTCGGACTTTCCCCAGATTCTGAGATTTTTAAGCCCTTAAACCCATTTCAAAATCAAGGGTCCACTGCCTTTTCATTCTGGCAGAAATGTTTTTCAACTTCAAAAAATCTTTTGAGTCCCAAAACTCAACCCAAAAATCACACCAAAAATCATGGGATTTGTTCAAAGTCTAATAAAGAGTTCCCAATTTTTACTTTCCAGTTTGAACTTATTTTGGCCAAAACACACACACACACGTAAACAAATGGTTTTAAAGCTTGGAAGACTCGTTTTACGAGGCATTCTGGGTGAACACTAACGTTATTCCCGGCGTGTAACGTGACCTCCAAACCCAAATCTCTCAATCCCGGGCATTTTTCAAAGTTTTGGCCCTTAAAACAAAAATGGCGTGGCGACTCCGTTTGATTTCAAAAAAATCGGGTGCATCACAGTGGCGACTCCGCTGGGGATAACGAGTTTTATCTTTTCAAAAAAAAAAAAGAAAAAAAACTTTTGAGGGTCAAGCTACCGTCCCGGCATTTGAAACCGTTTGTTGTGTGTGTTGATTTTTCACATTTTCGTGTTGTTTTGGCCGCCTCGAAAAAAAAAAGTCAAAATTTTGACTATCGGACCCGTTTCCTTGAATTTTGAATTATGTGCTTATGTGTTATTTGCTTTCAAAAAAAAAATTTCAAAAAAAAAAAATTTTCAAAAAAAAAAATCAAAAATTCAAAAAAAAAATATTTTCAAAAAAAAAAGACTTCCAAAAAAAAAATCATTTTGTGCATGCATCATACTCTTTAAGACACATGCGAAAATTTCTATTTTACTCAGAAAAGGAAGATAGACTGCTTGCACACTACGCACACTTGGCCTTACACTGCACACTACGTCCCTAACCCGGAGAAATCCCTGTAGCGGCCCGTTTGGTCTTATTACGCCTCTCGGTGCAAGCACGGGACTACCCAAACATCCCATGGAGCCTCGTGTCGACCATGCACTTGTCCGTGATACACTTTGTTCGAGACCCGGTTGGTTTTTAGTCACAATTGCAGTGTCATGCCACCGTCTGTGTATAGACCTTTCCTTTCAAGCCTTAGTCGGCATACCAAGTCGATATCTTTCGGGACCCTAATCAGTTGAAGTCCTGCCGGTTTTCCGTCACGGGCTTTGACCAGATATTGACTGCGCCTTGACTTTGACTGGCACAAATTATACACTGACTCCCGGCGATGACTTTTGAGTCATCAAGGATTAACGATTATTCCATGCCCAATTACGACCTAATTGACGACAAGTCAAGATCAATTGTGGACATTTATCAGTCTGAATCATGCCGACTTTTTGTCGAGCCCTCGGGCATGATCTTGACTTTGACGTCAGCTTTGTCCGTAATTTACATCGAATGCTCGTTAAAACTCGATTACCCGCCAGACTTTTAGGATCGTTTTCATTTTCGGTCGGTGGGACCCGCTTGCCCTATAGGACCCTCGCCCGGGGCTGTCCTCCATGGGAAGTCGAAATACAGGTGGAATACGAGGGGCTTATAGACGTAGTGATGGGGCCCACTGATCCAGGATCTAGAGTAGTTTGCGAAAAAGAAAAGCAATCTTTTCCAACCGATTAGGTTTAATAAAACATGTTTTAAGTATGTTAATGCAGACTGTGGGTGTTACCACAGGTGCTATCACTGGCAGTTGGGTGTTACCCGAACTGTAATGAGTTGTAATTTAATAATTCTTTCCATATTATTTTATATTCTAATGTCTAATATTATTTGCAAGATATATGTGTTTTTTGGTCCATATTTCAGGTTAATATATGGTTGGATTAATTGCTAGAAACAAGGAAGAAGTTGGAGAAGGAGTTACACGTAAATAGGAGATTTACGTGTAACTATTGCTTGGTCCATTTTAATTGATGAAGAAAGGAAAACGTGGGAAGACCAAGTCATGGAGTTGTTGCTGATTATTTGAAGTGTACAATACATAGAAAGCAAGAGAGTACAAGGTGATGAAGCAAGGACTTGGGCTTCAAGAAATCGGTTGCTACATTCTAGGGAAGTTGGCGAATGATGAGGAATTCAAGCCAAGAAATCTCTCCACTCCTCACACACGATACGAAGGTCCAAGGCTGTTATTTTGGAGTAGCCTCCAAGGCATTGGAAGGCTATAAATAGGCTAGGTGTGTTTCATTTGAAGTAGGCCAAATATCAAACACACACACCATAGCACAAGAGAGACAAAGTTCTTTGGTTCGCATATCCTTCCTCCCTTGTGATTCTAGCTTAAACACTGAGTGTTTAAGAGAGTGTTGGCTAAGGATAGGATTCGTTCTTTGTCTCATTTAGTTCCATAGAGCATTATCATTGTATTAGCAATAGGGAACTTTCGGCTTTGTAATTTTGCTATATTGATTATAAAGTCTTCGCCATCTAGGCACACTCAAGTTATATATTTATATAACTTGAGAAAATTATATCTTGTGTTATTTATTTCCATTGCACAAAGTTTTTATAAACTATTTATTTTGGTGTGTGTGTCTTTGTCAGTCGGTGTGTTAACCAAGGTGTTGGGTAACATCTACGGTAACATCTCTTTCCGGTGAAGCCATTGACAATTTCAATTGGTATCAGGAAGCGGAGTCACTTGACGATACTAAGTGCTTGGTCTAGGTGTCATGGCTTATGATCCGGCTAATCCTAATAATAAGCGTCTTCTGTGTTAGATGGCTCGAATTATTGTTATTGGAAGATCCGTCTACGCTCGCATATCAAATCAATTGATCTTCGAGCATGGCGATCTATAACAAATGGTTACTCCTTACCAATGTTACCTTGTGATGAAGATGGTGACGTACAAGTCAAACTGAATCGAGAATGGAACATGGAAGAGATCAACCAAGCTAGTTTCAATGAAAAGGCACTTAATGCCATTTTTGAGTGGGTTGATATGCATATTTTCAAACTTATTCAAAAACAGTTCCCTTTGCAAAAGAAGCATGGGATATTTTACAACGTTTTTGTGAAGGTGATGGCGGTGTGCGTGAAACTAAGCTTAGGGGTCTTACTAGCAGATTTGAAAGATTAAGGATGGGTGAAAATGAAACTATTCCTTCTTATTTTGAAAAATTATTTGATATTGCTAATGAGTGTCAATTGTTGGGTGAACCTTTTACCAACAAACAACTTGTCTCAAAAGCAATTAGAACCCTTCCTGAGCGTTTTAATATGAAAGTTTCATCTATTGAAGAGGCTCACAATCTTGCAACTATGGATATCAATTCTTTAATGAGTATTTTGAAAAACTTTGAGTTAAATCTCTTAGATCAAAGTGAAGCATCTAAAGGGAAAAATGTTGTTTTGAAAACTCAAGCCTCGAGTTCTTTGGATGAAAACGAAGATGAGGTTTTTGAAGAAATTGATGAGAATGCTAGTGTTGCTTTACTTGCTAGAAAATACAATTCTATGGTTAGAAAGTATAACAATGAAAAAATGCGGTGAAAGCAAAGGAGAAGCAAACCAAGGTCTATGATTCGATGCCAAAAAGGACTTTCCCATCTAACCCAAAGTTGAACCCAAGAAGAGCATCATCGAGATCAGTTAAGGTCTGATCCAAAGCACATTGAATCCATTCAATGTCATGCTTGCTCGGGTTGGGGTCACTATTCCAATGAGTGTGCAAATACTCTAAGGAAGAGAGGAAAGAACCTATGGGTTTCTCTCGGTGATGATGAGGATGAAGGACCATCTCGGGAGGTAGAATCTGATCAAACAACCATGTTTGTCACGGTAAGTAACACGGAAAAGGACAGTGTTACCCAAGGTGTTATCCGATGCGAGATAACATCCGTGATCACACCCGACAGTATGATGAATTATGTGATAATAATCTTTGTTTGTTTTGTTAGCTCTTCTAACCACGATACGGGAAGTACACAAGAGGATGAGCAAGAGCAAAGATGATCTCATTTCCGGATTAAAAAGACCTTTACGAGGCATTGCTCGTGGAATGGAAGAAAGAGAACAATTTGGTTAAGTCCTTAACCAAGAAGAATGAAGGACTCCAGGCCTATGTGACTCATATGGAGGTTCAAGCAACAAAGAGAGAAATCGAGCTTGAAAGAGTCAAGGGCAATTTGACTCTAGCCGAAACCACCTTGAAGAAGCTCAACACTGGATCTACCAAATTGGATGAGATCTTGAACTTGAGTACACCTCTCGGAAGCGGTATTGGTTTTCAAGAATCTTTGAATAGTATTCTTTCTACTTTGTCTATGAATGATAATGAGAATTGTTTTGTTAAGGAGCGGTTTTTTGACAAAGATTCTTCTTCAAAAGAACCATGTGACAAAGGGAAGGTGTGTCAATATTGTCACACACCTGGACATTTTAAAAATAAATGCCATATTGTTTTGAAAAAGCATCCGATCCCTTGGTGTTACACAGGTGTTGCCCGGCACACGGGATAACACACCCAGTCGAGAATGGTAAAAATTCAAAAAAGGTGTGGAAACCAAAAGCTAATCTGAAATGTGATGTTGTGTACACTACTTTAAAAACAAATATTGAAGGTTCTTGGTACTTTGATAGTGGGTGTTCACGTCATATGACAGGAACAAAATTGTTTTTAAAAGACTATGAAACAATTCATGGGGGTAGTGTAACTTATGGTGGTGGGAGCAAGAGTAATATCATTGGGAGAGGGACACTAAATGTGTCTGGATTTCCAACCTTAAAGAATGTCTTACATGTTGATGGACTTGTAACTAATTTAATTAGTATTAGTCAACTTTGTGATGACAACTTAGAGGTGAAATTTAATAAAAATACTTGTGAAGTTTATGACAAGATTAACAATTGTGTAATGACAGGTACAAGATCTAGTGATAATTGTTATCTTGTTGAAGACAAGCAAGTATGCCATTCGGCAAAACTTGATAACACTACATTGTGGCATCAAAAGTTGGGACATGTTCACTTTCGTAACATAGAAAAGATTGTTAATCTAGATGCTTTGTCCAAGGCATTCCTAGTCTTGATCTTAAACAAAAAATTGTTTGTGAGGATTGTCTCAAAGGGAAACAAACTCGTGTTACCCATGGTGCTTTGTCTAACACAATGAGCAACACACTTGGTACTACACATTGTTTTCAACTCTTGCATATGGATCTAATGGGTCCACTTGAGATAGAAAGTTTTGGGGGCAAGAAATATACTTATGTCATTGTTGATGATTTTCACGATTTACATGGGTTTATTTTTTAAGGGAAAAATCGAGACTTTTGAAAAGTTCAAAATCTTGCACTCTAAGATCAAAAACATGTTTTGTGCTTCAATTTTTTGAATTAGGTCCGATCATGGGAGGGAATTTGAGAATGTTTCTTTTTCAAATTTTTGTGAAAGAAAAGGTATTCACCATGAATTTTCAGCCCCAAAAACACCTCAACAAAATGGGGTATTTGAAAGGAAGAATAGGACTTTACTTGAAATGACTCGTGTGATGTTATTTTCAAAAAGAATTTCGAAAAGATTTTGGGCGAGGCACTAAATACGGCTTGTCACACGACCAATAGAGTTTTTCTAAGACCCGGCACAACCATGACTCCATACGAAATTTTGAATGGTAGAAAATCAAAAGTTCATTATTTTCATGTCTTTGGTTGTGTGTGTTACATTCTCAATGATCGGGACTACTTAGCAAAATTGGACTCTAAGAGTGATAAGGCCATTTTTCTTGGTTATGCTTCAAATAGTCGTGCATATAGGGTATTTAATATAAGGCTAAAAACCATCCAAGAATCCATGAATATTGTTTTTGATGATCACTCAAGTATTGCAGGAGAAAATGTTCAAGAGACACCCTTGGAGCTGTTGGAAAAAGTCAGTCCAGAAGGTGTTACCACAGGTGTTACCACGAGTGCTAACAACGATAGTAACACGAAACCGAGCGGAGTGTTACCATTGATGAGATAACACCTCGAGATAGCATCGATTCCGGTCCAGCAAATGAAGATCAAGAAGGAGTTGAAACGGGGTTCACGAGAATGTGAGAAGAGATCCTCCACCTAGAATCAGTAGGAATCATCCTACAACCCAAGTAATTGGGGAGGTGAATGAGGGTGTACAAACAAGACGTATGAATTCCATTAGTGACCGTGACATGGTAAGGTATGTGTGCATGTCCACCACATACTCAAAGGTAACATACTCTTGTTTTACTTCATCTGTAGAACCTAAAAATGTGATTGAAGCTTTAAAAGATAATTTTTGGATTCAAGCAATGCAAGATGAACTTGATCAATTTGCTCGTAACAATGTTTGGTCTTTAGTACCCGTCCCTCAAACACTAATGTTATTGGGACAAAATGGATTTTCAAAAAATAAGACCAGATGAGTATGAAAACATTGTTAGGAACAAGGCTCGTCTTGTGGCTCAAGGCTATACACAAGTGGAAGGTATTGACTATGACGAGACCTTTGCACTTTTTGTGGCTAGAATTGAGTCAATAAGACTTTTATTGGCCATTTCTTGTTTTCTTAAAATCACATTGTTTCAAATGGACGTCAAAGCGGCCTTTTTAAATGGATACTTAGATGAGGAAGTTTTTGTTGAACAACCAAAAGGCTTTGAAGATCCATTTCAACCGGACCATGTGTATAGACTTGATAAAGCTCTTTATGGGTTGAAGCAAGCTCCACGTGCATGGTATGGTAGGTTAACTAGTTTTTTACTAGAATATGGTTTTACTAGAGGAGAAGCGAGATAGGACTTTATTCATTCTTAAACATGGAAAAGAACTTGTCGTGGTTCAAATCTATGTTGATGACATAGTATATGGCTCTACATCAAAAACTTGTTTAAATGATTTTGTAGAGGCTATGACATCAACATTTGAAATGAGCATGATGGGGGAACTTAACTTCTTTCTAGGCATGCGGGTTAAGCAATCAAGTGAAGGGATTTTCATCTCCCAAAGCAAATATGCAAGGAACCTGGTGAAGAAGTTTGGGTTGGAAGGTTCGAAGAGCTCAAAAATTCCTATGGGCACTTCTCTCAAGATTGGAAAAGATCAAGTGGGAGAAGATGTTGATCCAACCCTATATCGTTCCATGATTGGTAGTCTCCTTTACCTTACTTCTAGTCGCCCGATTTGATGTACGGTGTGTGTGTATGTGCTAGATATCAATCCAATCCTAAAGTGTCTCACCTAAATTACTGTGAAAAGATCATTAAATATGTTTACGGAACTAGTGATTTAGGGATTTGGTATAGTAAAGATACTAATACTAATTTAGTAGGCTTTAGTGACTCGGATTGGGCGGGGATATGGATGATAGGAAAAGTACAAGTGGGGGATGTTTTTACTTGGGAAATAATTTAGTATCATGGTATAGTAGAAAACAAAATTGTGTTTCATTATCCACAGTGAATCGGAATATGTAGCGGTAGTTGTTGTTCACAACTAATTTGGTTAAAACACATGCTTGATGATTATGGTCTTGATAGCAATATTTTGACCTTATCTTGTGATAATTTGAGTGCTATTAATATTTCCAAAAATCTGTACAACACTCCCGTACTAAACATATTGACATCCGTCATCATTTTTTAAGAGATATGGTAGATAAAAAGATAATAAATATAGAGCATATTGATACAAAGTATCAACTTGCTGATATTTTCACAAAACCCTTAGACCATGATAGATTCTCTAGTCTAAAGAGATCTCTTGGTCTTTGCATTCTCTAAAAAATGTCCTCTGTTGTAAGGTGTTACCATGAGTGCTGATAACACACAGGGTAACACATGTATACTAGTGCATTTTTTTTTGCAAGTTTGGTTTTATTCTCTCTGCTGTAAGGGTTCCCATAGTTACGTGAGCTATGAGAGTTCTCACTTGCACATGCTGACCTTTTTGTTGTGGTAGGATAGCATCCTGAATAACACACTTGATAAAACTCCCTTCATATGCTTAAAGTGACAAAGTCACTAATTTTTTTTGATAAATAAAAGGCAAAGGCATTTATCCATACTATTCTCTCGAGCTCGGGGCACGGTGTTCGCTGCAACGATGTACTCTTGCCAATGAGAATGTATGAAGTGATTTATGCTAAGTATTAGGGACATGGAGTTCGCTACTACAGTGTACCCTACTTGAAAGGCATAAATCACTTGGTCTTTACACTTGAAATAAAACTCGAAGCACGGAGCTCGTTACTACGATGCTTTCTTGTTTAAAGAAGTGTATTGATACGTGAGTAACAAGCAATGTACTTAAAAATATATATATATAGGCCTATAATGCGTAAAGTGCATGAAAAATGCTCAGCTTATTATGCCTCAAGTGTTTGAAACTGAATATATTTATCAAGGGATTTTTATCTTATGTGTTATCCTAGATGTTACCATCATTGCCATTAACATATTTGTATGTGCTATATTATGTTTTTTATTTCTTTATTTTCGGTTTGTTATTTAATTTTTTTAACTTTGAAAGTCTTTTTATTGTTTAAGAGTTTTAAAAGTTTGAAAAAGTCTTTAACAAACCTAGTTTATCTTTAGTAAACTACTCAAATAACTAAGTCCTAAAATTTAGGGATTTGATTTTCAAAAACCATATGGACTTAGTATATTTGGTATGTTTATTTTTATTTTCGTTTTATATATTTAAAAAATTAAAAAATCTGAAAATTAAAAATTAAAAATTAAAAAATTTAAAAAAAAAAAATAAAAATAAAAAAAATTCAAAATAATGGCCGGATGTTTAATTTGTGTGGGAAGAGTTTTGTATTTGATTTTTCTTGTGGCCTAGAAAATAGGGGGAGTAAATTTTAATTGTAATTATTTTATGTGGCTAGGAAAATAGGAGGAGGTTAATTAGGTGAGTAAAAATAGGTGGGATAAGTCTAATCAAATTAAAATCCTATCCTAATTTGAATTCCTATTTTTTCTCCCTATCTCTCTCTAAGCCAACGCCTCCTCCCCCTTCTCTCTCTACACGGTATATACAATCCCTCCGTCACCGTCTCTCTCTTCTCAAACCTTCCTAAATTCCAAACCCTTCCTAAACCCTAACCATGGCAACCCCTTCCAAAAAGCAATCCGCCCCTTTGGAGGTCTCTCCGGGTGTTGGCTCAAGTGGTCCAAGCCAAATGGACACTTCGACCACCCCTCTCAATGTGTCTCCGGCAATGACAATGTCGGTTGATGATCCTCCTTTGGTGACAACAATGGCGCAACCCTTGCCCATTGTGACCTTACCACCTCTTCCACCCGTTCCATCAACCAAAAAGCCAAAAAGAAAAGCCATTGCTCACAAACCCTCGGCACAACCTGTCAAAAAGAGGAGCTTAAGTAGGCTCTCTGCAATGAGGCACAAAGGGACCTCGAAATCCAACACATCCTCCGATCCAGTTGAAGTTTCTGAAGAATCCTCTCTTGGTCTCTCCTCGGCTCATGTTTCGGATGAAGACTTCCATGCCGATGCTGAGAAGAGCCATTCTGTTGAGACATTTGAAGATTGGGAGATTGAGGAAGAAGAGCCCTTGTATGAAGTTAAGAAAAGAAACATTAAAGGCAAAAGCAAGTGGACTGCTGTCAAAGATGTTACCCAGAAAGCTGCAACACCCAAGGTAACATCCTCTGTTTCTAAAGCTTCAAAGTCTTCGATTAGTGAGTTTGCTTATTCTGAGTCCTCTGATTTCCTTGAGAAAGAGTTTGATGACGTGAATACTGCTTTTCCAAAACCTTACTTCTCATTGGAGTTTTATCGAAAAGAAAATATGGAGTTTTGGTTAAGGCATAGTGACACGAAAATTCTCAAAGAAAAGCACATTGACGAGGTTGATTTCAAAAAGCATGGTATATTTCAGTTCTTGGAGGATAGAAATTTTTTGAAAGCTAACTTGCATCCTTCGAAATTTGTTGAAGCTATAGTCAAAAATTTCTATGCCAACCTTCATGCCAACCTAGATAATGAAAAGTCCGATCAATTTGAAAAGGTGTTTTTAAGGAACAAAATTTTTTCTATTACTCCTTTGATCAACAAGACTTTAGGACTCCCAAATTTGGATGATGATGGTCCTATTGTTCATAAGGATGAAATTGTTAGGTTTATCTCTCATGATGTTGTGCATGAATGGCCCTCCAACCCTAATCCCAAAACCAAAGTTCATTTTCTTGCTTCCCGTCTCACTTCACTCTTTGCCGTGCTTCACAAGCTTTGCATATTTAATTGGGTTCCTACTTCTAATGAGCAATATGTGACATTGCATGACAAAAGTGAAATCTTGTATAAGTTAGGAAAGAATCGAAGAGTGAACTTGGGTAGATTGATCTTCAAACATTTGGCTTCGTGGGGTAGAAGAAAAGACATTACTATGTTTCCTTACCCTTCTTTAATCTTCCAAATTTTGAAATCTCAAAAATTGCCCATTGAAGAGTCGGATGAGTACACGCCCAGTCTTGATCTCTATGCTATAGATTCCGGTGACTAAGAAGAATACCAAGAGTGTGAGATACACAGGTGATCTTCCTTGGTCAAAGATAAATGAATTTGGGTCAAGTGATGCGGTTTCTGCTAAGGGTGTTACTCAATCTGTTATCCCAAATGTTACTCCGAAATCTCCAAGTTTTTCAGGTACAGATGCAGCTCATGTTCTTGCTAATGTATACAATTTGTTGGGGAATGCTTCACCAACAATACCAAAGACCACAGTTTTGGCGTTTCTCCACAAACAAACTTCTACCATTTCCGAGATTGTGCAAGGTTGGACAAAGCTCAAGGAGATTACTGATGAATTCATCCAGCGGGTTTCTTCCCAAGCTGGGGGAGTTGATAGTGCTGATGGAGTGGTCCAAGTGGTGGTGGTGTTGGAAATGCCGGTGGTCTTCTGCGAGATGTTGCGATGGTGCCGACTTAGATGCTGGAGATGAAGAAGGGGATGATCAGGAGGAAGATGAAGCTGATGATGAACGAGAAGAGTGAGTACAATACATCGCCTGAAGGTTGATGTTGCCGCTCTTATGGTGATGATATTTTTTGGTGGTTGAAAAACAAACAATTTACTTTTATGTTTTTTATTTGGAACATGTTTTTAAATACTTTGGTGGTTTGTTTTATTTGCTTATGGTGCTTAAACTTTTAGGGTTGTTTTGAACATGGAGTAGCTTAGTAACTTTGATTTATCTTTGGTACTTTAGGTTACTAGTTAGTTGGAAAACTTATTTTGGAAAATATGTTTTGATAACTAGTATTTTTGTGATAAATCATTGTAATTGTTAATGCCTTGATTATGGGGGAGTTGATAACTATGAAGTTGCTCTGGATGGCTAACAATATCTTGCAGGGATCAGCACTTTAGAGTTTGGAAAGAAATTATAAATTATGGGGAGATTGTTAATGCGGTGTGGGTGTTACCACAGGTGCTATCACTGGCAGTTGGGTGTTACCCGGACTGTAATGAGTTGTAATTTAATAATTCTTTCCATATTATTTTATATTCTAATGTCTAATATTATTTGCAAGATATATGTGTTTTTTGGTCCATATTTCAGGTTAATATATGGTTGGATTAATTGCTAGAAACAAGGAAGAAGTTGGAGAAGGAGTTACACGTAAATAGGAGATTTACGTGTAACTATTGCTTGGTCCATTTTAATTGATGAAGAAAGGAAAACGTGGGAAGACCAAGTCATGGAGTTGTTGCTGATTATTTGAAGTGTACAATACATAGAAAGCAAGAGAGTACAAGGTGATGAAGCAAGGACTTGGGCTTCAAGAAATCGGTTGCTACATTCTAGGGAAGTTGGCGAATGATGAGGAATTCAAGCCAAGAAATATCTCCACTCCTCACACACGATCTGAAGGTCCAAGGCTGTTATTTTGGAGTAGCCTCCAAGGCATTGGAAGGCTATAAATAGGCTAGGTGTGTTTCATTTGAAGTAGGCCAAATATCAAACACACACACCATAGCACAAGAGAGACAAAGTTCTTTGGTTCGCATATCCTTCCTCCCTTGTGATTCTAGCTTAAACACTGAGTGTTTAAGAGAGTGTTGGCTAAGGATAGGATTCGTTCTTTGTCTCATTTAGTTCCATAGAGCATTATCATTATATTAGCAATAGGGAACTTTCGGCTTTGTAATTTTGCTATATTGATTATAAAGTCTTCGCCATCTAGGCACACTCAAGTTATATATTTATATAACTTGAGAAAATTATATCTTGTGTTATTTATTTCCGCTGCACAAAGTTTTTATAAACTATTTATTTTAGTGTGTGTGTGCTGTCCGTCAGTGTGTTAACCAAGGTGTTGGGTAACATCTACGGTAACATCTCTTTCCAGTGAAGCCATTGACAATTTCAAAGTAAATTTCAACGAATAATCGCATGTTGCATGAGCCCTAAGCCCAAACACTAACCTGTTCCGCTTTCCCGAGTCTGAACCACACCCTTTTGTACCTTCCACAGTAAGCAAAGTTTGGACCAAGACCCCGGGTCATCGTTTTCTCAGCTCGGTCATTCCGGAGTCAGATACTTCATCGATTTCCTCCTTCGCTTCAGCTCAAAGTTTCAGAATGGTCAACTCAGAGGAGAACGGTGGGGGACGTACAACTCCGAACCCCAAAAATCCGCAAAATGCCGAGCAGTGGAATCAGATGTTGGAACAGATAAGACAACATCAAGAGGCTCAAATCGCCTGCCGGTTATTGGAAGGTATCGTAACCTGTGGGCTAACAATTGTTCGCAACCCTAATGGAACCTTTACGGTTGATGCGAAGATTGGAACTAATTACCCTCCCGGGCATGCCAACTACCATCAAATGCCCTGTTCCCTTTCGTGTGGAACTACTAATGGGCCAAGCATCCCCTGACCTATCACTCGGCGCCTCTTGGCCTTATTGTATCAATACTCCTCGACAGTCCGATATTGGTCAACTTCCCAGGCGCCTCTCGGTTTCACCTTTGGGTTTCAATCGATGCATTTACGCCTCGCGGCTTGGAATGGAGTCGGTTCGCTACTCCAAAACCTCGGTGCAGCCGGGCCATCGATTGAAAGTCGATTAAGTACATCCCGGCCCCTACGACTCGATACTCCTCAACAGTCCTATCTAGGTCAACCTGCCCCCGGTGCCTCTCAGGTCTCACCACCAGGATTGAATCAATTGGCTTTCGCCCCACAGCTTGGAAGGGGTCAGTTTACTACTTCACAACATCAGTCTGGTTTGGGTCATCATCTCGGAATGGGTCAGTTCGCGACTTCTCAAGCCCAGCAATTTGACATGGCTCCGCAAGCCATTTTGGGATAGTTCGCTTCTCAGTCTCCATGGTTCAGAGAGGGCCAGCTTGCTTCCTCCAATTCTCGAAGCACACTTGCCCCTATGATACTGCAAGATCACATGGGCCACCGTGCTCTTATCACCACTTCATCGGGTTTCTTGTACTCACAACATCCTCCAAGCTCTACCTCGCCCTCCGGTTGGGAAGTCCGACAAGGTCAAATGCTCCTCATCAAATTCTCCACCCGGCTATTACGCAAGCTGCTCCTGCTCATCAAGTACAGTATGCACATTACCCTTGTAGTCACGTTCCTCAGTGTGGTCAAGACACGTTCAGTCCTACTGTTACGATGCCTCAAACCTCATGTCTTCAGCAGCCTTTTGGATCCGCACTCACTGCTCCCTGGTATCCACCCATTACGAGCCATATATCCTCATCTTCGGCAACTGCCAGGCCTTATGAGGAGGGTTACGGTCACGCTTTTAATGCTCGTGTCATCCCTCCCACCGTAGTACTTCCTACCGTGGTTTCATTTAGCGATGCCAATCTTGTGGCGGTGTCGTGCACCCTAGTGTTCCTATTGACTCGTCCAATGGATTATTGAAAGAACCAATTAAGAAGGTACAAGAAAAGCCTAGCAACGAGATTATCGACGATCGCTCGACTCGGGCCATCTCACCATACCAATCTTGTGTATCTGACACGGATGAGTTTTACAAAAGGTCAAATCTCGACGATTACATCGATGATTACATCAAAAGGGTTCGTGCACGGGGAAACACTACGAGTCTGAACATGTCTCACCGCTATAAACCTTACCCTTCCAACACGGCTGCAACATCCATTAAAGGAAAGAAGGCATTGTGTACAATTGACGGCATCCAAAAGCAACCAAGAAACGGTGGTCCTCTAAGGCAACAAGAACATTTTGATAATTTTGGGATGCCCATGGGCTTAATTTTCAAGGGTTTAGTAAAGGAAGGCCTTTTGGAGCCTCTCAGGGACTACCATCCAAGGAGCTCAAATGCACCCCTCGACATGAGTAAGCACTGCGCCTTCCATAATCATTATGGCCACACGACCGACGCACCCACAGCTCAAGAGAGCGGTTCAAGGTTAATCGAACTGCAAGCTTCGAGCGCCCAACGGACCAAAACCGTAAACCCTGCTCGTAATGGTGACCAAGTCAATGACCAAATCTCGAATCAAAGAGCACTAAGAGTTTATTCTCCCTCAAAGGAGAAATCACATCCCGAGGATTTGGGTGTTCCCTTAAGCAAAGTTTTAAATAGCTTGCTAAAGAAGTGGTCTCCTCGAACCCACGAGAAACTATCACCCCAAGGATCCCAAAATCCTTTGACACCACCAAGCATTGTGCTTTCCACCGCATCACGGTCATATAACCGATAACCGCATACCTTTGAGAAAGGAAATTCGGGGTTAATTAAGAAGGGCAAACTCGAGCGCCTGGTGATCTCAACCCCGCCAATGATCATTTCCCAAACAACACGAGTGTAAACATGATTGGGTTTTATGATTTTATGATTCAAGCTCCAAGCCAGATGATTTAGTCGCAACAAATGTGGAGAATGGCTGGTTTGACTGCAACAAGCATGTGACCATGGCAAAGCCGGATTCGGTGAAATGTTTTGAACTCTCGCCCTCCGATAAGTTCACGACTGACGCCAAGATGATAACAATCTAATGGCAGAAAAGGCAACCGTCAGGGCCGGTGAGTGAGGAATTCCTGAAGTTACCAAAGGCGAGCATAGTCTGTCATAGCTTCATGAGGAATCTGCTTCCAATGTTGAAGGGTAGAGACGTGGTCCAACAACAAAGAGTAGCTAGACTAGGGGCTACCCATCCTTTAATATTAAAATAGTCTTTTAGTCAACCTTCGTAGGTTCTAGTACTTTCTTCAATCAAGTCCTCCTTGGACATTGTAGTTAATCTTAAATTTTCTATAAAAGAGTCTTTTTCTTTTCTTGCTAGACTTGAGACATTATTTGCACACCTACATTACATGAAATGGTTTTATTTTAAATGATCACTCGCATTGCTCAACAAATAATCTCTGGAAATGATTAAGATTTTAATTAATTGGTGCGAGAAAGTCAACTAATGCCTTCCCTATACACTTTCCTTACCTCACAAAGGCCCCCATCAAGCCATACACTTTCCAAAACATGTCCCCACCATCACCTTGGCCAAGTCAACGACGGCGGCAAAGATCGAAGAACAACAAACGGTCACTCAGCATCAGAAGATTGACCCCATGTCGACAAAAAAAAACAGGGGCTTGCCTTTGCCCCCCATGCATCAAGAAAGTTCAAGCAGAAGCTTGCCTTCGTACTCAAGTACTTTAAAAAAAAAAAAAAAGCAAAAGCTTCAAAAAAATGAGGCCAAGGACCCAAAGACCGCCGATCGAAGGCTTGACATATGGGCAAAATTAAAGCCCGAAGAACGGAAGTTGTCAACAACAAGGGAGCAAGCTTAAAGCAACGGCAAAAACATATCATAAGCCCTTAAGCCGCATTCAAAATCTTTCTCCCCAATGAAGGACGACGATTAAGAAGCAATGTAACCGCCAAAATACGTCAAACCGACTTGTCGAGGAATCACCTCAAGGCCCGAACCTTATCATCCAAACATCCTATCCGAACCTTTTTCACCAAAAGTACCACAAATGTTCATACCCCTTTTCCAAAGCCAAACACAGCTTCAAGCCCGAACTACGGCGACTCCGAGCTCCTTATATTAAGGGGAACGTAGGCAACCAGAAATGGTCCGGTCATAAACACATTCAAATCCCAGAAAATTCGTTCTCATCAATGGCCTCTCATGTGCACAATCTTTCTTCGAAATTCGCCAACTTAACCCTTGGTATTTGTCGACTTTCTCCTCATGATTAATCAAAATGTTTGTTCATATCGAGATTAGAGGTGTGAGTAACCCGAACATTAATAAAGGGTTTTAAGCAATCTCGTGATCATTTTGAATAAAACATGTTTTCAGATGTCTCGACAAGTCTTCTTTTTCTACATTATAGGAAAAATAGAGCTAAACACTAATTTTCTGACAGCAGGGGCTTCCATACACTTTTACAAACCTTTCTGCACTTATGCTCTCTCAAAAGAGTCAAACCCAAAGCGAGTTCTTTTGTGCCTTCATCAAATGAGGCCATCAAATAATACAAATCGGGATTCATCCCCACTTTTCGAAAATATGCCCCCGCAGTATACATTTCTAAATTGTTTTTCTTTTACATTTTCTTCCGGTTGACTAATTGACTAAAGAAAATAATAAAGTAAATATAGAAGGATGGGTTGCCTCTTTTGCTACATGACAATTCAATTTTGCGTTAGAGCCGCACTGTACTTTGAGGGAGGACTTTCGTCAAGCCATTTGTTTAGAGTGGGGCTTCTCTCGGTCACGCCGGTTCTTCACTTTGCTACAAGATGGGCCGGGTCTTTTGTTTAGACTCATCTCAGTATCGCCCGCAATGCCTACCAGGTTTGTGTCAGATTCACAATCATGAGACAAAGGCTTTACCAAGTCACTTCTTCAAAATCAAGACTTCGCGAACACATCTCTTCAGACCAAGGCCTCGCCAAGCAAAGTGAGATTTGATCCCCATATTGGTTGCGGGTTTGTCAAGTCAGCTTCTTTAATGTCCAAGGTCGAGGACGGAATTTTAATCGTAACCAGGGATTCATCATGGCTAATATTAAAATCCCTTGGACCAATCAGAATGAGGTGTTGATGATCAATCTTGGAAGGTGTCAGGAATTTTGGTTTAACGATTGCCCTCAACCCCGATGGGACTTTCACGATAGAAGAGGAAGAGGATCCCCATCCCTATCTCGGCCAGACAGACTACCGCCAAATGCCACCACCTTCCTTACATGGAACCTCCACCGGGCCACACTCTTCTCAACCTCGTGGATCGCCATCCTTTCAAATTGGTCTGGTATACATTCACAGTTCAGTTTGGGACAGTCGTTTGGGGAAACAAATTGAATTTAATCCGATTTGGGCCAGTATGGTGTGCCTCAAGGCAGTATGGGTCAACTCGGTATGTCGCAGCAGTTTGGTATGCCTCAGCAGCTCGGTACAGATCGCCGTGGGCTTCTCGCCACATCGGCTTGGTATGACTTCTCGCTTGGGTTTGGGACGGCGGTCAACTATGGATCAGTTTGAACTTCTCAGCCCCAGTAGTTTGGAATGCCTCGACAGCAACCCAGTTCAAGACAGCCAACCCCCGTCACCTCACAAGTCTCACAAGATCCCTTCATGATCGCCTCAATGGGACAGCAAACCCCCAATCCTACTCTCGGTCACCCAGGCTACTCCAGGATGCCACCACCAGCCTCCTATAGTACTATCTCCTCGATCCTTGGGTCAGCCCGGCTCCCAACTACGGACCACCGGATCCATGCAGCTGACGGGATGAATCGACCGCAGCTCTCGGTAGGAACAAAATCAGTACGGAATGTCTTCTCATGGTAGGGGGTACCTTGGAATGCCACAACAAATTGGGACCCCGTCTCAGTTCAGAAACGATCAAGCCTAACCTTCACAACAATAGTTTAGAATGCCGCAGCAACAGTTTGGGATGCCACCACAGTTTGGTTCGGGACAACAGAATGATGCTAGTTCAGCTGCTCCCAACACAGCTTCCACGAACCCATTTCTCACTCAGGGATCAATGGGCCACCAAGCCCCTAATCCCTGTCTCATCAGAATCACCGGACCACAGTATCCTCCCGGTTATACACCATCACCCCAGCCAAGCGTGCATGCAGTTCAACAAACAAGGGTCACAACCCGTATTTAAGTTTCACGGAAACTCTAGCTACCCGGCATCCTCAGGTCTACCACCACCCTCTTTGCCAATCGGAAGTTAACAGCAAGCCACTGGGTTCTATCCCTTTGACCAGGCTCCTACTCACACTCCCCAGGGTAATTTGGCCCAAGGACAGGTTTTCACCTACATCCCCGGATCGGCCGTTCCCTCCACCAGTCTGCCGCCAGTGGTAGCTCCTCTCTCTAGCTCAGTCGCCGGTTTGAACACTCTGGTTCCACCACCGGACCCTCATCTGGTTTTGGTTCATGGAACAGCATAAGGAATTGAAAGCGCAGATTGCTGAATTGACCGCTAAGAAGTTTGCCTTTCGGCCTACGGACCCGGACTCCATTGTTCCCCTGCCCCGCAAATTCGTGATGCCTAATCTGGACATCTTTGATGGGACTGCATGCCCAAAAACCCATCTAGACACGTATACCTTGGCAATGAAGGACAAAGGGTGCACCAATCAGCAGTTGGCGGACTATTTCAGCCTCTCTTTGAAATCCAGCGCTTTGAAGTGGTTCTTCCGCTTAAAACCCGAGGTCAGGGCTACATGGGACCAGATTACAAGTGCCTTCACAGAAAAGTATAAAGAGTAGACCTACAGACAACAGTGCAGCGTTCCAAGGAGAATATCGGTGACTTTTACAAGCATTGACACCTCAAGTTGTGTAAAATGACCAACCCTCCTTCTAATGAGGAACAATTGGACATCTTTCAATCATGCCTGGAAGCCTCATTTGAGAAAGTCCCTCAGTAACTTCCCCTATCCAGATCTGCATGCGACGGTCAGTTCTGGGGCAAAAGTTTTCGCCCCTAACTCAGCTCCTGTCCTACCCAAAAGGCAAGGAAGCAATTAACTATGCGGGCCAGGATTGCAACAATGCCACTCCTCTCGTGCCAAGGAAAGGTGATGTGCCCAAGCCGCGGAGCCTTAAGCTCGAAGATTTCAGAATGCCTCTAAGGAAAGTCTCTTAAGGACTTGTGAAGGAAGGTCTGACCAGACCTTTGGACAACCATCAACCCATGGATCCCGGTGTTCCTTTGGACACAACTAAACTCTGTGCTCCCCACTAGTATGCTCCTGAAAAAGGGCAGTGTGAGAACTGATCGAAAAAGGGTACCCCAAGGACCCAATACAGTCAATAATCCACTCCCTAAAAAAAAGGGTAGGGTGAATATGATTGAAGCCATAAACAAGCCAAGTGCCACTATGGCTAACAGTTCCCATATGGAAGACACTCTTCGAAGAGAGGGTTCTAGTTTCATAGTTGTTATCAAAGATGGGTTTCTCACTTCATGACGTAATGCTGCAACGAATTTGGGGTCACATCAACTTCACCTCGAGGTCTCTCACGTTGATCGATCGGCTTGGTACTTCATCAGTATGTCAGTTTTACACTCAAACCTTTAACTGGACCTCTGTAGTGACGCTTTGTTGAACATGGGGCCTCATCAAATCATTCAGAGAAAGATTATGTGGCTTTCGGAATGGGGCTTTATCGAGTCACACCTATCTTCATAAGAAAGACCTAGTCACCTCAATAACTGTCTTGGAGTTTCAGCTTTAGAACTTGGTATATGGCAATTCCCTGCATCATCAAAAGTTGAGAATCGGGAATCTCCTCATATCAGCATTTCGCCAAATCATTCTCCAAATTTATGTCAAATCACAACTAACCCAAGCGAAAGAGGGTTCATTCATATCAACATACTTTGATGCTAGAGCCTGTCAACATCAGCTTCAAATGTCCGAGACTGAAAAGAAATTTCAATCGAGACCCGGGGTTCAAATCCAACTTCATCCCAAAATCAAAATTGACCTCATCAATGACGTGCAATTCAGTCCGCGACCAAAGGATATCACCCCACCAGCTCAAAGCTTGTCCCAAATAGTCCACAACACATGAAAACCCTCTCACCACATGCATCCCCAAAAAAATTTCCCCCGGGCTCATGTAGCATGCAAAACATGAATCAATAAAATAAAAAAAAAAAAAAAAAAAAAAACCTAAGCGATCGCGAATCATTTTAGTTCCATACATGCATCCGTCATCATGAATGTCATATGTGCATTTGTCCCTCTACTAACAAATGTAGCAATTCAAGCACGAAAGACCAGTTTTCCATCACTACCCGAAGCCTCTCCGCAGCGAGGATGGTCTCCACCGAAGCGTAATGACTTCAACGGAACTACCCAAATGACTGATACCTCAGGTCAACACCCTCTTGGTTCAAACCCCTCAAGCCCACGTCAGCTTGTGCTCGGACACCTAAAAGTCGACATTAGCCTGATTCAAACACCTCAATCCTGCACCATTTTGGCCTCAGACACATTAGGACAACACCACCTTGGCTCCAGATCTACAGTGCATCAAGTCCGTGAAGACATCTTCCGACATCTCCAGTTCGGCAAAGGCGACCTCCAATGTCCAAAAATGGATGAAGACAGCCTCCAGCATCTACAGTTTGGCAAAGATAGTCCCCATGTCTATAGCTTGGCAAAGACAAGCTCCGGCGTCTGCAACTTGCTAAAGACGACCTCCAATATCCCCAAATGGATGAAGACAGCCTCCAGCATCTACAGTTTGGCAAAGATAGTCCCCATGTCTACAGCTTGGCTAAGACAAGCTCCAGCGTCTGCAACTTGGTAAAGACAACCCCCAACATCCACAAACATATGAAGACCGCCTCCAGTTTCTACAATTCGGTCAGGGACGCCAAGTTCTCAAATGCAAATCGGCCAGGGACGCCAAGTTCTCAAATGCAAATCGGTCAGGGACGCCAAGTTCTCGAATACAATTCGATCAGAGATACCAAGTTCTCAAAGGCAAGTAGGTCAGGGACGCCAAGTTCTCAAATGCAAATCGGTCAGGGACGCCAAGTTCTCAAATGCAAATCAGTCAGGGACGCCAAGTTCTCAAAATGCAAGTAGGTCAGGGATGCCAAGTTCTCGAAAACAATTCGGTCAGGGACGCCAAGTTCTCAAACGCAATTCGGTCAGGGACGCCAAGTTCTCAAATGCAATTCGATCAAAGACACCAAGTTCTCAAAGGCTAGTAGGTCAAGGACACCAAGTTTTCAAATGCCAATCGGTCAGGGGTACCTCACGCCCTTAAATGTTTCAACATCTCGATCAGATACACTATTAACTACCACACAGCCCCCGCGACTTACTCTCCTGCAGGTAAGCACAACAAAGGTACGTTAGTCCCTCAACATATCTCAAAAATATGCATACAAATGTTGCATGATTACCTCCGCAAATAGCGACGGAAGCTTTAGCTCCTTAAGGTGACAGCCTCCGAATTATCAAAAGGCCCATGATCCTAGACCTATTCCTAACTCTCCAGTAGATTTCGAACTACGTCCAGGCTTGATTCCCACTCGGGATACGTAGGCAGCCTACCATAGGTCTAGCCGCTTGACCAACACGGTCACCCTTTTCCCCGATAATTATCGTAAGCTCTAATCTTCCCCTGCGAGAATGCCCTCAAATAGTCTCCCTCAACCTCAATTTAGGTTCATACTCCGGAACTGAGCCCTCATTTAGGTTCATACAATAGAACTACACCTCAACTTAGGTTCATCCCTGACGAAAGCCAACGGAATTCCGTCTCTTTCACCTCCGGCAGCAAACGTAAGGCCGATCCCTTCAAGTGAAGTCCACCAAAAGACTGACTATCCCCTCGAAGTCTGTCCCCAACGAAAGGATACGAACATCGAAGGAAATCGTTTCAAAACAAGTTGATACCTCCAAGATCACGCCATCACCAAGGTTCGAGGCACCTAAGACGCCATCACCAAGGTTCGAGGCACCTAAGACGCCATCATCAAGGTTCGAGGCACCTAAGACGCCATCATCATCAAGGTTCGAGGCACCTAAGACGCCATCATCAAGGTTCGAGGCACCTAAGACGCCATCACCAAGGTTCGAGGCACCTAAGACGCCATCATCAAGGTTCGAGGCACCTAAGACGCCATCATCATCAAGGTTCGAGGCACCTAAGACGCCATCATCAATGTTTGAGGCACCTAAGACGCCATCGTCACGGTTCAAGGCACCTAAGATGCCATCATTAAGGTTTGAGGCACCTAAAACGCTATCACACACAACACTAGGAAAGCGATAAATCGCAATCACCCCCTAATTCGACAAACCGAAATCAACCATAGGGTGACTTCCCAAAAATAGTCAAATCATAGGGTGACTTCCCAAAAATAGTCAAATCATAGGGCGACTTCCCAAAAATAGTCAAACCATAGGGCGACTTCCCAAAAATAGTCAAACCATAGGGCGACATCCCAAAAATAGTCAAACCATAGGGCGACTTCCCAAAAATAGTCAAATCATAGGGCGACTTCCCAAAAATAGTCAAATCATAGGGCGACTTCCCAAAAATAGTCAAATCATAGGGCGACTTCCCAAAAATAGTCAACCCATAGGGCGACTTCCCAAAAATAGTCAAACCATAGGGCGACTTCCCAAAAATAGTCAAATCATAGGGCGACTTCCCAAAAATAGTCAAATCATAGGGCGACTTCCCAAAAATAGTCAAACCATAAGGCGACTTCCCAAAAGTAGCCAAATCATAGGGCGACTTCCCAAAAGTAGTCAAATCATAGGGCGACTTCCCAAAAATAGTCAAATCATAGGGCGACTTCCCAAAAATAGTCAAACCATAGGGCGACTTCCCAAAAATAGTCAAATCATAGGGCGACTTCCCAAAAATAGTCAAATCATAGGGCGACTTCCCAAAAATAGTCAAACCATAGGGTGACTTCCCAAAAATAGTCAAATCATAGGGCGACTTCCCAAAAATAGTCAAATCTTAGGGCGACTTCCAAAAGTAGTCAAATCTTAGGTTGACACCCTAAAACAGTCACTCTAGGGTCTATGTCTGAAGATAGTCGAAAGACCCGAACTACAACTGGCTTGATTACTCTTAAGGATACGTAGGTTCAGCCATCAGGACCAAAATGGTCATTCCTATCCCCAGCAGAGCGGATACACAACTCCAGCCATCAGACCAAAATGGTCATATCCTATCCCCAGCAGAGTTTCTTTCAGCAACCAACTGCAGAACTCGCTCACCAGGTTGACATCCTAAAACAGTCACGCTAGGGTCGACGACTGAAGATAGTCAAAAAACCCGAACTACGACTGGCTTGATTCCTCTTAAGGATACGTAGGTAGCCTATCGCTAGGTTCAGCCACTCGATCACTTGATCACTCTGTCAAATATGGAGCCTTACTCTTATCGACGACCCCGCTTCCTTCGAAAGCGCTGTCGCCGAGGGGCTACTGTAAGTGCTCCAATTTGAGTTGTTAGTATTTTCGTTAGAAAATTAACGAAAGTCTTAACATTCCTAACATTTCTAACAATTCCTAACTTTTCTAACAAAGCAAGGGTAGATTAGGCATTGCTATTTAAAGATAAACCAAGAAAAGAATCTCAAAAAGCAAAAGAATTGTAAAAAACCCGAATTGGTAAGTCAAAAAACAAATGCCCGAGCTTTGAATTTTTGAATAATATTCTTCCCGTCCAAAGCCCGGAGCAACATTTAATGAACCGTGCATGCATAGAGCAGTCCGCACGGATCCTTTTTCTCCTCACAGTGGCCTATAAATTGAACCCTCCTCTCTCAGTTTACACAACACAATTCACTCACAGCAACAGCACTCTGGCGAAAAATAGAGAGAAAACAGTGGGAATCCTTAGATTGCCACTATTTTCTCTTGAATCGTTCCCAAATCCCACACACTCCAAATACTCTCAAATCACTCCCATTCATACACAAGCCCAAGCTTCAATCACCCCTTAAGAGGAGGATTAGAGAGAAAACATAGAGGACTTAATTGTTATCTACTTGTTTTCTCTTTGACCAACTCTAATCACAAGCCCTAAACACATTCAAACCCTAAACACATTCAAACCCCAAACACATTCAAGCCTTGAATCCATTTAAACACAAACACAAGGGAAGATAGGTATAACCTCCCTCTCCCTACCTTAAATCTCTCTCATCCATGCATGCACTTTCAAACTCCAAAATGTAGTTTGTTCATCTTCTTGCCCTAGATCCAAGAGGATCACCATGGAAGTTCATCTCCATGGATGATCCTCTACAAGGATTAACATGTTGGTGTAATGCCCTAGGCTTTAGTTATGTTTAACTGAAAACCGTTATGTATCATCTTTATCGTTTATGTTTATTATTTGATTATTATATAGTTTGCATATTTATTGTAATAATCTCCGTCCCTGATTATTAAGAGAATAATTAGTATAATTGTCAATGGATAATCATATGATGATTATATGCATAGAGATGCACATTGAAATTATGGGTACTTGTTAGAGAACAAGTGACTGGACTTGACCCGTATGAGATTTATGTCATGGTCAAATGTCATAATTAAATCTCATATGGTAACTTCATTTAGTCCCTAAACCTGAGATTATCATGACCTTACATTTGATGAAAGTTATGTTTGATTTTAGTCAAACGGTATCTTAACACGATATCTATAAAGGCTATCTTTGGCATGATCGGATTCATGATGGGAAGGATGATAAGTCAAGATGGAATTTGTCCCTCGAAAGAGAGATGTTTTGCTTGGGCCCCTTGATGAGTGATAATGATGAAAGCGTGTGGCCACACCCCAATATGATTGGACTATCATTATACTCAAGATCGAGAAAGCATTGAACAAATACAAGTTGACGTGGACCATGACTTGTGTTCAATATAACATCGTGAGACAAAGGGAAAAATGGAAGTGTACCATTGGAAACGTGAACTCTTACGTTGTGTTATTTCGGTAGACATAATGGCTTGCTAGAGTCCGCTTATGTCTTATAAGGGTCGATATGATCGGACTCATTGCCAACATAATACAATCCTATTGGGTCACACACAAATAGAATGAGTTGGTTGAACCAAGGGAAGAATGATTGAGAGTTTACGTATTTGGCAACTTATGTCACGCGACATAACTAGCCACCGGCTAGTTATGTCACGCGACATAACTAGCCATCGGCTACTTATGTCGTGCGACATAACTAGCCACATACGCTTTTTTGACACTGTTCTCCTAATTCGATTAGGAAACATATTTACACTAAAGTAGTATAAATATGTGAGGTCTGCATCAACCCTAAGGTACGGCCGAAATTTTCAAGGGAAAATCATAACAAAATACTCTCAATATTCTTCCATAAGTTTTAGGAATCTAGCAATTCCCAACCCGAGAATTGTTCTCGACATTCATATTTGTGTGGATTACCAAAAGAGGGTCTTAGTTTTGTTCAAACAAATCAAAGACCTAGAGTTCAAATACGAAGATCCAAAGGAGTTGAAGATTCGAAGATTTGAAGATCAAAAGTTTGTGATTACGAATCACATAATTATCCGTTCGATAGCTCAAGACCGGAAAGCAATTTAGGTTGATAAATTCTATCTCATAGCAATTCAATTTAATTGTATAGAACGGATCTTAGTGGCTTGGGTTTTGTGTTAATTTTATGCTTAATTCCGCCGCGCATGGATCCATAAAACCCAACGGTGGTATCGAGCCCGTTCGTATGGTTAAGTTTGAATTAACATGCTAGAATGATTATATAAATTGTTTATATGTTCGTTGCATGTTTTTGTATGCGATAGAATTTTGATTGTTTATGTGAAACAATGTGAAAATCGTTTTCGAATTATGTTGAATTAAATACGTAAAAGGGTTGTTTTATATGATTTAATTGCATGTAATCTGAATTGATTGAAATCTGGAAATCCTGTGAACTGGCTACCTACGTCGTGCGACATAGTAGGCCAAAGGAGGAAATCTGGTAATCTGGCCAGTTATGTCACGCGACATAACTAGCCACTGGCTAGTTATGTCACGCGACATAATAAGGCAAAAAGCGGGCGAGAATCGGTTTGTTCAATTTTTACGCTATTACGTGATTGTGTTTACAATCTGATATGTTCATATGAAAATCTGGATGTTATAAAATTTAGTTTATAAGTCCGCGATAGATTGATTCATTGATATACATGATTAATTGATTAAAATGTGATTTTAATAATTATTGCAATGTATATGAAAATCTGGATGTTATAAAATTGAGTTTATAAGTCCGCGATAGATTGATTCATTGATATGCATGATTAATTGATTAAAATATGATTTTAATAATTATTGCGATGCATGTTTTATTTGTTCTTACATGTTAAGAATTTTTTTTTTTTAAATTAGATGTTTAGTTGAAACATGATATTTAGTTTCCTAATATGTTTAGATTTAGACATTGTAAATTTTGGATCTTATGATTATTTATGGAAACAAGTCATAAATACGCGAAATTTAAAAGGAAACTAATTGTTTATAAAAGGTAGTGATTATGTTGCCAAATCGAATTGATTTCTAATTGTGCATGACTAGGTGAGTTCGTCTAAGGAAGAGTTGGTACTTAAGAAGTCCTTGTGGCTCACCTATCTTCCCCGGGAACTTACCCGGTGCATGATTATGACTATCTTTGCTGATATGCTTATAATCTACCTTAAAGAACCTTCATTTAACTTTTAAGTTCTTTTATGCCAATTCATGATTAAACACTTGAGACCACTCGGATAGTTTTGGGTGGGCTTGCCATAGCAAGGTGCTTTGATTCTATTCCGTTTGCGAGCAAGATGAGGAAATGGTGGTTCCTATACGTTTAATATGAATGAACTTAATTGGGTTATCAAAATGGTTTTGGACCCAAGGCATAAGATGAGATTAAAATATGCTTAGACATATGATGTCTTAAATAAATCTCATAAAAGATCCTAAGAGTCATATACGATATTGTAAGTACCCAAATCCGGATCGTCCAAATCCGTCAGAAAGTTAACCGAAATCCGTTAACTGGCCCGCTCCAGGTTAACCGGAACTCGTTAAACTCCCCGTTGATGTGCCAACGAGACGTCCCGGGACTGCCCCGTGCATCCCGACATCAAACCGTACTTATCACGTGACATCTCACGTAAAAGTATGGCTTTCCCTGAAAAACGCATTTTTCGGCACTTTCCGGGGGCGTTTCGGACATTTCTCGGACTGTTATTTTAAAAAACGGACAAAACCGGGACCGGGGAACGAACTCCCACACTTCTGGTGAGTCACAGGACACGTGTCCTGCATGCCACCTCCCTCTAGTCACTCGTCAATCAGAAATCAAGGCCAAAAGACCAAAATACCCCTGGTTTGCAAGCCAAGTCCGGCCGGAGTCACTGTGCAATTTTCCTGAAATTGCCAACAAGTCCTCCAGATTTCCAAAATTCCCAAAACCCCTGAAATTCAGTCCAAGTCCGGCCGGACTCCTACTGCAATTTTCACCCTATAAATAGAAGTTGCTGTCAAAGGCAAAAAGGGATTTGAAAACACCAAAAAAATCTCATACCCCACGGTCCAAACTGGTTTCCACCCCTCCCGAGCTCCCATTTTGTCTCGATTCGCGTGAAACCTTCATATTTCGATCAAATACGCACCCTACAACTTCGAAACAACCTTTCGAATAACTTTCCGTGTCCCGTGCACACCTCCCGAGCCAAAGGAGTCGACCCTAGCCATAGGTATAACTCCCTCTCTCTGAATCTTCCGTTACGTCTCGGTTTACGCGCCAGTCGCTATAAGCGTTTTTCGAACGTCATTGTCAAAATGTAGACGCCTCCGGGTCCTAACGGGGGTCCGATACGTTTTAGCCCCTCGATCCGCTTCTCTTTCCGTAAGAGAAGTAATCACGGGTTAAAACGGTGTTCCGACCCCGTTCCGTTTACTTTCACGTCATTTACAATTCCGAGCCGTTTGGCCTCGTTGATCGTCATTTACAATTCCGAGCCGTTTGGCCTCGTTGATCGTCATTTACAATTCCGAGCCGTTTGGCCTCGTTGATCGTCATTTACAATTCCGAGCCGTTTGGCCTCGTTGATCGTCATTTACGATTCCGGATCGTTTGATTCCATTGACACCGCTTTAAATACTGTCATTTACCAGTCCGATCCGTTTGGATTGTGATAGTATTTACTTTTCAAAAGTCCGAGTCGCAACCCGATTCGTTGATCGCATATCATTTAATACGCATTTTTTCCGTAAAAATCGTTAACAATGTAATGCCCGGTTCAAAACCGGAGTTCGGCCGTCGAACTCTCTTTCAAAATGCGCGAAATGACGTTCGGCCTCCGAACGCTCATCTTCAAACTCAAAGCCGCCATTTGACACTTAAAATCATTTAATACGCATTTTTCTCGTAAAAATCGTTAACAATGACTCATCTTCAACTCAAAATCGACGTTTGCCACGCAAACGCTCATTTTCAACTCAAAATCGACGTTTGCCACGCAAACGCTCATTTTCAACTCAAAATCGACGTTTGCCACGCAAACGCTCATTTTCAACTCAAAGTCGACGTTTGCCACGCAAACGCTCATTTCAAACTCAAAACCGACGTTTGTCATTCAAACGCTCGTCTTTTCAAAAGTCACCTAATCAACGTTTGTCACTCAAACCAAGATTAAAGCTTGTCATTCGAGCCCCCATTTCAAAAAACACACACACACACACACACGATTTCGAGAAAGGTAGAAAGACTCGTCATGCGAGGCGTTTCGGGCGATCTCGTAATACTCTACCCGAAACGTAACCTGACCTCCGAACCTAACAATCTCTGGTACAAAAAAAGCTTTTTACTCGTTTTTCTGCCAATAAAAATGATCCTCGTTTTCAAAGCCTTTTCCTAAGTTTTTGCTACCAATAAAAACGACACCATTTTCGCAATAGCCGTTTCTCAACGTTTGGGCTCAAAATACAAAACCGCGTGGCGACTCCTCATTCTGCTCCTTCCCGTGAAGCGAGGTCTCAGACACCAACCCCCCGCGAAAGACAACCGCCTTTTCCGCCGCGCCCCGCGCGCGGAAAAGATCGGGTAATTTCAGTTGGCGACTCATTGGGAAAAGATACTTTTTTCAAAACTGCCGATGTTTTCTAAAAAGCCTTCCGTGGGTCAAACTTTCGTTTACCCTTCCTCGTTTTCGTGTGTGTGTGTTCCTTTAAACCTCGAACGGTTTTTGTTTCAAAGGCATTACATTGTCAACTTTTCAAAATCTTACCATGTTTGTGCATCCCCATTCATGTTTGATTTTCATGCTGTCTTTGAACGTGCATCATAAATTCTTTAAGACACGTTACGAAAAATCTCGTTTTACTCGTAAAAGAATTTTAGTGACCGCACACTACGCGCACTAGCGCCTCGGAACACCGCACTTCACGTGCACTTGCCGCCTCGGTACACCGCACACTACGTCCCCTAACCCGGGATGGCCTTATCAGTTGCACTCCGATTGGCTCGAGATGCCTTTCGAGGGCGCACGGGAGTCGTCCCAAACATCCCATCCTAGCCGTGTAAGCCATGCACTCCTTTGTGTCACACTTTGTCCAAGACCCGGTTGGTTTTGGCTTAGCTCGTGTCATAAAGCCTAAGTGTATGTTTTTCACGCTGGGCCTCGCTCAGGAGTCAAGCTCGAGAGTTTTAGACCAAGGTCGTTCCCGACCCGAAGTCTTGAGCTTTTCGGCCTTGACTTTGACGCGGAGCTCTGTAGAAAAATATACCCGAAGGTTCAATGTGACGCCGTGTCACCAAACCTCGCCGTATGTGCAGTGCCGCCCACAACTTGGCCAACGCTAAAAGCTAAAGGTCTCTCGCACAAGCGAGTCGGGAGAGGTCATGCCCAAATTTTGGCACGACTCCGCCTTAACTTAAGGACGTTGACCTCGGCCAGTGGCCCGTACGCCGCACACGTCGAAAGTTTGCGTGATCGGCTAGCCTTAAGTTCACTTTTTCCTTTGTCGGTGGAACTCGCTTGCCTTATCATACCTCGCTCGGGATAGTCCGTCACGAGAAAGATGATCTACAATGGAAACGAGGGGCTTATAAGCGTAGTGACGAGATCCACTGATTAGAGCTCTAGGATTAATTGCGAAAAAGAAGACACGCTCTTTTCCAACCAATTAGGACTGCGAGAAAACGCGCTTTAAGTAAACTTTAATCGGTAGCTTGCACATTGCACAAGCCCGAAAACCTTGAGCCAAATACCCTTTTCCGAAGCCTAAACCCTTCCTTTCGTTCCTACTGCGGCGAGCGAGAAAGTGGTTCAGATTTCGGGTCGGCGCCTTGCCGGGGATCACGGTAACGGCGGCGTCGAGACGGTTCTTCGGTTCCTCGGTTCCCTCGGCCCGGCATTTCCGACATGTCTAGCTCACCGAGAAATCGTGACGGGGAAGGACCCCCGCCACCGTAACAGATATGACATTGGAAGAAGCCATCCCAGGGCTTGTGAGGTCCATGAGAGCGAGAAGAAGATCGGCGAGAATTTCGTGGTACGGCTTACGAATGAGCGTGGTATAGCGGCTATCCCCGGTCAGGACGGTACTTTTGTCTGGTAGAGGATGACGATTCCCAAGCCAGTTCACGAAACCTTCAATCGGGTTCCTCCCCCGCCAACTTACGGGATGCCTTCCAACCAAGGAAAGCAGGCCGACCTAGGCTCCATGTTGCCACCTCTCGGAAGCAACCACTGTCAATTTTGGTCGGCCCGGTGCTACACCCGTCACTCAATATCACCGGCGCACCGCATTTGGACCATCTCAGGATGCCAATATCCCTCGGTACCCTCCAGGGTTCGTCCCGTTGCCTATACACGAATCCACACAAGCAGGGGACAAACCGTCTGATTCGAAAAGGCTCCGTATATTCTCATATACCAAGCCTTCCACCTCCAATCACTACCGCTCACGTGGTAGCACCGGCCGAGCCTCACAGTCCACCTTGGACCCGACCTTAGCTGGATGGTCGAGCGAGATAGAAAGACACAGAAAGCCACCATGAGCGGCTCAAAGCGGGAAACGTTGAAATCCGCGAGATCAGGGAATGGTCACGCCTCTCCCTGCCAAGTTCGAGAATGCAGGAGATGGACCGATTCGATGGAACGGAATGTCCTCAAACGCACGTCGACACTTACGTTCTCGGCATGAGAGCAAAAGGAGCAACCCTCCGGCAAATGGCCGACCACTTCCGGCATACGCTCAGCTCGGCGTTACGATGGTTTACGAGGGTCGAGCTGCGGATCGCCGCACACAGGGAACGAGATCGGTAACATCTTCTGGGCAGTACGAGATCCAACTTAGAGTGGGAAACAAGTCGCGAGGACTTAATCACCCGCGAGCGAAGCGGATGAAAGTGTTGGGGAATTCTACAAGAGATGGGCTGGAAACTCTCAGAGAAATCATGGAGCCGCTCTCGAAAGACGAGCAGATGCGGATCTTGAGTCTTGCTTGAGGCCGTCCATCGAACTCTCATCGATCACAATTTCTTCCCGGATCTCGGGCCATGGTCAATGCCGGCTCACGGTTTGAGAAGGATCTCAAGGAAAAGTTGGCTCTTGCACGGCCGTACGAATACCGCTCAGCAGTGCATTCAATCTGCGCGGCCCCGTGAAAGGGAAAGATACGTGCATCGGCTACGTCCATCGGGGACAACGGTCGGGTAACGAAACCCGAGTCCCGCAAAGCAACGGTTCTACTCGAAGCGGCTGCCGTACACTTCGACAAGTTGGACATGCCATTGAGCAAGATCTTTGGAAGGGCTAATCAAGGAAGGTCTCCTTAAGCCGTGGCCAATTACAAACCCAAAGTTCAGTAGCGAATGCGGACAAGAGCAAATCTTGCGCCTTCCATCGGTATCACGGCCATACCAACGACAAGCTGTTTGGGGTTACGATACGAAATCCAGAACTTGATAGAAGAAGGCAAGTTAGAGCGCCCAGTGGGCCAATACGATCGGGAATCCCTTTAGAATAATAACGGCGTGAACTCCATTGAGTGGGTGCCCAGAAGTGTGCTACGAGAACCGGTTTCTCCGCCTCTTTCAGTGGATCCTCCTCTAATGTTCACATCGGCTACGATGTTTGTATTACTCACTTTGCACAGGTACGAGTCTCGAGAAGCTAGGAGCAATCCTCAGGAAACGAGAAGAAGAAATCCTCTCAACGGCAGGCGAGAGAAGATACGGCCGGAGATACCGGTGTAGGTACACTTGGAGAACCCTCGGGAGGTTCGACTACTACGTCTTGTACTCCGGCCCGGTCCTCTTTGCCTCCCGGGCCATGCGGCTCTAGAAGCGGACGGGGGTGGGAAAGCGAAAAGTCAGTGAAACCGAGTCGGACCACGGAACAGGAATACCTCGGATCTTGATAGTGCTTCTTGCCCGATCGAAGCTTTAACCCTCAGCGGGATCGGCCAAGATTCAACTTGTCCGGCTTAGAGCCGGACCGGTAAAGGAAGATCAAGGTCGGCTTGGCAATCGCACTCGATCAATGTGCTAACCAAGGCGGCAACGCCGCGGGCGGCCTCAACATACTCACGAGGTTCCGGCAAAGGCTTTACCTCGCAAGAGGAAGACGAGGAAACGGATGGGCTGGATGACTCTCCTTCTACGGATAGAGACGAGATCTACGACTCCGCTTTGTATGGCGGCATGATCACATTACGTGATGAAGACTTAGAGAGACGCCTCGGGGCACAATGAAGCTACGTACATCACTCTCAAACTCGACACCATATCACTCCCGGAGTATTGGTAGATAACGGGTCAGCCGTTAATGTCCTCCCTCTCGGCATGATGCGAGCTCTCCGCATCCATGAAAGCCATTTGATACCGTCTACTCGGACTATCAAGGCTACGACAACTCGTCTCGTCCCATCACAGGGACGGTGACTCTGGAACTTTGGTTCGAAACCCCGAATGGTGCCGGCAAAATTCCACGTGATGGACATTCCATCCGAGTTCACGGCTCTTTTGGGACGCCCTTGGCTACACCACATGAAGGCCATAGCTTCCACTCTCCATCAATGTGTCAAGTTCATCAGCCGACGGGGAGATCTCGAAGTCATCAGGGGACGGTTTCCTCATAGGAAACGAAGCGAAACGATGGCAACGTGTCGCACTCGGGCGCGGGGTTACCTCCTTCGAATCAACCAAGGGACTATCGGGGCAAATCTCATCGAGAATCCCTCGAGTCGGAGATGCTAACTATGTAAACGTACTCGAGCGGGCGAGACCACAGAGCGATCCGATACATCAAGTTCAAGCTGTCGTTTCCAACACTTGGAGCGGGTGGAAGGAAACGGCGAATATCGCCATGATACGGGCACATAAACCCCAGTCTCAATCAGAGATTCATCGGCATTCTTCAAACTCATTCTACGGCCCCCAGTGAGGAGATCTTTGTGATAAAAATCGACAAGTATCGTCATACTCATCTCGGCTTGTATGGCCAGTCGTATGGAAAGGTCCTCTACGAGGGATTCCCCTCTAAGCCTTTCCGCTCGAAGCATGGGAGTACGAGATTTTCCTAGGCTGCTCCGGCCACGCATGACATAATACGTCCCTACACTGGATCGAGCGATCGAGATGACGATGAATCTGGACTCTCGGAGTCGAGGACGCAGCGGGACCCGCAAGCGAGACCTCCGCATTCACATGCTCGGTTTTGAGGACGGAACTCCTTCCGTCGGGTCACCTACGACGAGGTTCCAATACCATGGAAATTGTCAAGCTCAGCGTCCGGTCTGAGACGGCTATCAGACAATTGGAAGCACGTGATTCACGCAGCGAGGAATCCCTACGATCAAGTGAATGACGGCGACTTCGTCAATATCATCTATTCAGGTATCTGATGAAGCGAGATCCCGTCCTTGTTATCGGATCTACTGCCACCAAGGTCACCCTCGATGGCCCTTTGCTCATGGTAAACGAGGCGGCGGCAGCGAGCTCGAGCTCATCCCTACTTCCAGTACCGGCCCGGCGGCAAGCCGGCCCGTGCCGTCGGTCAAGCTTATACCCTCAGCGCCGCCAAGGCGAGGGCAACGGCAAAGGAGACCAAGCTCCTCACCTGCTACAAGTCGAGATCAACCTCGGGAACGCTTCCACCGGCCACCGAAAACATACGCGAAAGTCTTCCCCATGAGCGAGTCGGCTCAGGCACGAGGAAATGACCACCTCGGCATCAACATGCTTCGGTTCGATGCTGCTCCCGGCCGTCACGGCCGGATTGAGATATCACACTTGTCGGCTTGCTAGCTTTGATAGACTTGGCGATCGAGCGAGATCACGAGACCGTCAACATTGCGAGAATTCAATACCGTGGGGTCAATCAAGCGAGATATGGGCAAACTTCTTGGTGATCGAGATTAAGGAAGGACGCATGGAATGTCCCGGTCAGGCTTCCTTCGTCAATGTAATCCAAGTGTTCCCGCCATTCGGCGATTTGAATGTAATCACGGTTACGGACACTAGCCGGACGATGCGCACCTACGGAGGCGCCTAGGTCTCGCGAGGAAAGCTCTCATGGAGCTAGCCGCTCAAGAAAGTCGTCTTTGGGACGAAGACCAAGCTCGAAAGACCTACGGGGACCAAGCCCTTAAAGTGTCACGGGCGGCTTCGGACGAAGCTAGAGGCCACTCTAGACCGGTTCGACCTCGGGAGTTTTGCCCATGGCAACTTCCCGGACTACCGTCTGTTCTCATCCAAACCCCACTTTGCCAACCGAGGGTGGTCGCGGTCCCAGATGACCTAGGAGATGGAACGACACGGCGGAACGAATCCCGGCGCTTACCTTCAGGAAAGCAAGTTCTCTGTGAAAGCGACGGCGAAGACGATGAAACCATTCTCTTCCAAGCCGGGCATGAAGTCAACAAAACCGGACTCCCGAGGGTCACGGGAGGATGGGAACGGATCATCTCCGCACTCAAATTGAAAGGCCGGCTCGGGGAGGAAGGTCTATTTAAAAACGGGAGGAGGATGGAAATTCGTCTCGAGCAACTACTCGGGGAAATTCCACAATCTACGGCCTTCGTTTACGAAGCGATCAAGCTGGGACAGCAACCGGTCACATGGGCGAGATGTTCGGGAAGCCGTGTACTCACCTTGACATACCGCCACTCGAGATAAAGCGAGAGAAGAAAACTCTCCCCGATGGAAGTTTACCTAGGCGCCGCACGCGGTTGAGGGAAGCACGGCTATTCTCACATGGGAAGAAACGCGAGGCATTAACTCTCGACGCGAGGCTCATTGCAAGAAGGTTGATCAGGCCCGAGTGGAGGAAAACTAGCCAACCACGAGTATCGCCGGACCCGACTCCAGGCGCCACAGTATGCTCGGCAAGAAGGAAAGGAACGCGATATACCGTGAAGAGATCAAGGAGGCCGATTCGTTTGAGCCGAGAACTCTCCAACCTCCCCAGGAGGGTCGGCCAACCTTGATTCGATTCGAGGCAATCTTTGTTGTGCCGACATTCGAACAAGCTACACGTCCAAACCGTAGGCTACCTCCCCTTGAGAGGCACCCGAAGCCGGTATCACAGGGGACGAGAATCCGTCAAAGCTGCCGAAGCTCAGGAATTAAATCCCTTGTCCAATGAGTTGAGGAAGACGCATGGCCCTATCTTTACGAGGAATCCTCCTCTAACTATGGCTCGGCTCGGAGCGGCTGTTCGAAGGGACCAAACACTGATGTCGGCGTTCTAACCCGATCGGGTCAAATCCATGCATTACCACCTAAGGCCACCAAAAAGCCGACGGAGCCGAGTGCCGGTCCGGCCGGCCCGCGAGACGCAAGTTCCTTGAAAGAGGACCCGATCCTCGCTCGGCTCAGCGGACTCGGGCGAACATTTCCCTTTGGTCTCTGCTCACCTCCTCTTATCCTCACAAGCTCAAGCTAGAGGAAAGTCTGGCCCGTACCATGGTCCCAGTGGGCCTTGACCCCGAGATGAAGTCATTCGAGATGATTGGTAACATCCACTATGGCAACATTATCACCTTCACGATTTGGACCTTCCAAAATTTGGGGCGATCACTGATGAGCCGCTTTACATCCATGATCCAGTGGACGGCGTCGTCTTCCTCGCGTGTTGGTAGACGGAGGTTCCGGAATGAATGTCTTGCACTTGAAGATGATGGACTGCTTGACATCAAGCCCGAGATCTTAAGCCTTCGGTCCACTTTGTCGAGGCCTATGACTCTACTTCGTACGAGTTCTCGGGGTTGCTACTCTTAACATACGGTTCGGCAAGCGGGTGATCCCCACCGAATTCCAAGTGTTGGACATTCCAATCACTTTCGCAGCCATCTGGGCGTCCACAGGCTGCATCAAATCAATGGCGTGGCATCCGCCCTTCACCGGTGCCTCAAGTTCATGCGAGCGGCAGGCTAACCACGGTCTACGGCGACGGTGTCACCACTTAGGGGACCGGCACCAACGACATTCCGGTCTTGGAAATCAAGCATAATGATGACATGCCATGCTTGGATTCACTCACGGAGACCTCCAAGATCCAAATATGCAACGTGGACCTCCCCTTTGTTTCACGATCGAGATTCCTCCCGCCATGAGGATGATGAAACTCATGAACTTCATCCCGGGGCGGGGCTCGGCAAAAGGCTGCAAGGCCGGCACCAAGTTATTGAAGTCGAGGACCACACCACGGTCCGGGGGCTTGGCTACGATGCCAGCCGGCGACATCAAGGAAGACAAAAGGCTCGCCGCACGAGCGGCGGCCCACAAAGGGGAACCTCAGGCGGCACACCCAATCTCCGACCTTACGGCTTTGACCTCGCTCATTACTTCACGAGGCAACCGGCCAGGGCGAGGGAACCCAAGGGAGGCAGACAGCGAAGCCGAGGGGCCGAGGGGAGACGAGCGGCGGGGACCGACAGCGGAGGCCAGGGCGAGGGGGACCGACGGTGGAGCTGATGAAGATGAGAAAGAAGCGAGGATAGTCAACACGAAGACTACGAGACGAGAATGGAACGGCTAGCACGGGACCTCAGCGTTTGAGAGGACTCAGCTAATCCAATAAGGAGCGTTCCTCGACATCACGGCTCTACTGGACCAAGCGCCACCACGAGTCCGGCATGAGTACACATTGAGGAATCCCAGACTTGGAGGAGCGACTCGGGTACTCTCCATGGGAAACAAGTTGTTCGGATCGGCCGCAGAGGCCACATTCGAGACGGTAAATCCAAAGCGAAGGAACCGGGAATTCATAGAAGACGCTCTCGGTGGACCGGCTCTACGAGTACGTTTGAAGAAGTCATGGAGTTGCCCAACTTGATCGGCGGGGCTTCGACAACGGCATGATCGCCATGATAGGGACGGCGGGAGCCAAGCCTCTCGATCCCGCACCCTCCTCAAGCATCCAGGCAATGCAGCTGAAGAATTGGGTAACTTTCACCGGACGAGGGCAAGCGGGCGGGGTGGAAGACAAGGCGGGCCCGCACCCACATCTCCTAAACCCGGTCTCAAACCCTTTGAGTCGGTCCTTGTCGAATCCGAGTCCTGCGAGTCATCCAGCGGCCTTACAGCAGGAGGACTATAATGTTGTAGCCAATCATGTATTCCCGTTCTTGTGTAATGAAAAGTCGACCTTTCGGAGTATCCTCTCATTGCCACTTTAACAGCGATAAGTTAACAAACAACTTAAAAGAGCGTTAATAACTCAATTGATAAAGAAGCGAGACACATTAAACGAACAATACATTAAAGAAGTTCTCGGCGTGTAGTTGACCAAGAGGACAAGGGCCCAAGACTGGCTTAGAAGAGGTTATGACCAAAGTGAACACAGGGTCGGTGCAAGAGCCTAAAGAGACACAAGTGGGCGGTTTCTTCGCCGATGCGAGAGAAAAGGAAGCCACGATAAGCCTCCTCAGGGAGTATGTTGACGTGTTCGCACAGTCATATCGGGACATGCGGGACTCGATCCCTCAATCGTGGAGCACGCAGAATTCCCTGGATCCCGAATCGAAGCACTGTCAAACGAAGGCTGCGCAAGATCAAGCGAGTGGTCCTTGCAAGTTAAAGAAGAAATTGAGAAAATGCTTTCAGAGTTGGTTTCATCGAGTGATTGAGTACCCGACTTGGCTCTCAAACATCGTGACGGTCACCAAGGCCAACGGAAAGGTCGAGATCTTTGCGTGGATTTTCGGGATCTCAACAAGGCCAGCCCTAAGGATGATTTCCCATTGCCTAACATCGACATCTTTGGTCGACACCACGGCAAATTTCGAAGTAAAGTCCTTCGTGGACGGGTTTCTTTGGATCTGACAGATCAAGAATGTCAGGAGGATCAAGCCAGGCTGCCTTCACCACTCCATGGGGGACATGCATGTTACACGGTCATGCCGTTCGGTCTAAAGAAACGTGGGGCTACTTACCGGCCAGTGCAGCGACCCTCTTCCGTGACATGATTCACAAAGAAATCGAAGTATATGTCGACGACATGATCATCCGCTCCAAGGGATCGGACATACGGCACATGACGGATCGAGGAAGTTCTTCAACGGACTCGAGAAAACACTCCATGAGGTTGAACCCGGCAAAGTGCACCTTCGGCGTCAAGCGCGGCAAGGTCTTGGGGTACATGGTTACGAGAAAGAGGTATCGAAGCCGATCCCAGAAAATCAAGGCCATCATCGACATGAAGCCGCCTCAAAACCTGACGAAGTGAAGAGCTTCATGGGAAGACTTGATACATCGGTCGCTTCATCAGCAGTTGACATCTCTCTGCGAGCCCATGTTCAAGGCGAATGAAAAAGAATGCCGACATCAAATGGGACTCAGAGTGCCAAACGGCTTTTGAGAAGATCAAGACCTACTTGGTGAATCCCCCAATTCATGCCCGCCACATGAAGACAAGCCACTACTCCTGTATCGACGATGAGAGACACGTCAATCGGAGCAATGCGGCACAAGAACGAGAAAGATTCCAAGGTTGAGCATGCAATCTACTTCGTGGCCGGAAGCTTCAAGGAAGTGAACTCGGCTACTCGGCATCGAGAAAACTTGTACCGCCTTGGTATGGGTAGTCGGGAAAGCGAAACACTACATGCGGTCGCATTCGGTGCTCCTGGTCTCCAAAGTGGACCCCGTCAGATATCTCTTTGACAAGCCATCCTGTCGATGCGGCTAGCAGTGGTCATTCTTCTGGTGAGTTCGACATCAAGTACATGGTCGAAGAAAATCAACAAAGGGTAGAGTCATGGCGGATCAGTGGCCGACTTCCCAGCGGTGAACCTAAGGGTCACGATCCGCAATTCCGGACTGACGGAATCTTCTCACTCGGCAGGCGCAAACCGCTGGCAACTCTTCTTCGATGGGGCAGCCAACAAGAAGGGGAATGGTATTGGAATGCTCCTTGTCGATCCCAAGGACGAGCATACTCCCATAGCTATCAAGTGAATTTTGAAGCAACCAACAATGCGCGAGAATACGAAGCTTTGTGCGGCGGAGTTTGGAAGCCGCCCTCGGCGCATGACATCTCGAGGTTTGGATGTATATGGAGACTCGGCATTGATCATCAATCAAGTGTCCAACAAATGGAAGACGGTAGATTCGGCCTCCCGAAGTACCACGCGTACATGGAGGAGCTCATTGCTCGGTTCAAGGACATCTCTTTTCATTATTTGCCAAGAGACAGGGAACCGCTTCGCGATGCCACAGCAACCCTCGCCTCTCTTGTCGAAATTCCCGATGGGAAAGCGGTAAAACCCCTCGAGAATAGGCGGACGGGAAACACCCGCCTATTCTTTGTGAGATCGAAAAAGAAAAAGAAACGATCGACGAACCACAGGTACAATCAAATTTACCGGTACCTCCAAAGCGGAGAAGCTTCCTTCACAAATGAAGATGGAAAATACAAAGAAGGGATCAAAGCCAAAAACATGATGGCATTAAAATGCACGGCATCCCATTTCGTCATTAAGGGGTATGTTGTACAAGAAGCGCCACGAGGGCCACTCCTTCGGTGTGTAAACAAAGAAAAAGCCGGCGAGCTAATGAACGAAGTTCACAACGGAACTGCGGTCCGCACATGAACGCCCGAGCATTGACACGAGATCATTCTCCGTATGGGATACTCTTGGATATCAATGGAAACAGGCGCATCCGGTTCGTCAGAAGGCTGCGACAAATGTCAACGGTTCTCCAACCTCAATCCACATTCCTCCACATGAACTCTATTGCATGACTACGCCATGGCCTTTCGCCACATGGGGAATCGATGTCATCGGCAAGATCACTCCTCCGGGGAGCAATGGTCACGAGTTCATCTTAGTCGCGATCGACTACTTCACCAAATGGGTAGAAGCCGGATCGTACAAGTCTTGAATTCTAAGAAGGTGGCCGAGTTCATCCGAGAGAACATCATGTGCCGATACGGAGTGCCCAACGAGATCATATCAGACAATGGGACTCACCGAAGGAGATTGTGACCAACTGCGGCCGAATTCGAGTCACACGTCACAAGTCTTCTCCTTACGGACCACAAACCAATGGTGCGGTAGAGGCGGCCAACAAAACTCTCGCCATGATAATCGGAAAGATGACCACCGAGAGGTCGGGAGCGGCCCGAAAAGCTACATTTAGCCCTGCAGGGATACCGAACATCGGTCGGAACCGCCACGGGGAGACTCCGTTCGCGCTTACCTACGGAATGGAAGCGATGTTGCCGTGGAATTGGAAATTCCATCCCTCAGGAGTCCTCTTGGAAAACGGGATCAATGAAGTCGAATGGCTCTGAGCCGTCACGACGAACTTGCTCTACTCGACGAGCGTAGATTGAAAGCCATGGAACACACTCGAGCCTACCGGAGCGAGAATGGCACGAGCATTCGATAAGAAAGTCAAGATCCGAGACATCGAGAGAAGGCGACTTGGTGCTAAAGGAAAAGCCTCCTACGCGGACCAATCCCCTCGGAAAGTGGGAGCCTACCTGGATAGGACCGTTCGTGGTACAAAGAATCTTCTCAGGAGGAGCCATGAAACTAGCGAGACTTGGACGGAAACCCTTTCGTTAACCCCGTGAACGGAAGCAAGCTCACGCGAGATACTTCGTTTGAGGAAGAGCACGAGTCAACTCACCTTCCCCATACACCGTCCCCTCGGTAAAATTAAAAGTGCTAAAAGAGTAATACCCATTTGGATACATTCCCGCTAATGATCCGGGTAAAAAGCAGTCGCACTTCTTTTGTCTTTGTTTTTCTCAAATTCACCTAAAGTGTCGAACTACGGTGACTGAGCCCCTTAGTCCAATTGTAAAGGGGAACGTAGGCGGCCATCATTGGTTCGGTCTAAAAAACAAAAAAATACAATAAGCATCAATTGCTTGTGTTTCGAAAAACTCTTTTCATTTAACCTACAAATTCATAACGGTTAAAACATTCTTTGATGAGTTCAAGCACGGTCAACTCTTGACTCGCTACACGCTAGCAAAACTACAATAAAACATTAATCAATTAATGTGTACGCAATGACAATGGGTGGATACTACGGACGGCAAGGTCAACCTAGTTTCCCGTACTAGGTCCTTCATCCTTCTTCCCCTTCCCTTTTCCCGTGAGTGTTCTTCACCTTCGCGGGAAATATTCCGGTAGGCCTTCTACAGCTCGGGGACTCTTCCCGACGCCTCCGTCGTCAAGCTTGTGGCTGTCAGCGCGACCCTTTCTCTAGCTCTGTCTCGAGCCGCCTCGCTTCGAGCCATCATAACGGTGCTTTGATTGGCCTCCCGATCGGCATTTGTCTCATAATCAGCCATGGCATCGCCGATACGATTCCCGGGGTTAGCCCTTGCTTCGGCCCTCCTCGAGGTCGAAATTTGTCCGGGTGATCGGCACCCAACGGCTCACTCCGTCTCCACAAGATAGCCATCTGTGTCTCCCCATACACTCTTCGTACCGGTTCGAATCTGCGTCGACGAGCAGTGCCCTCTCTCGGTGAAAGAGAACCACAGCGGGAAAGGACGTGTATTGCCACCACCGTGTGATCGGCAATAGCGTCGAAGGATCTTCCATCCGCAGAGATCCCACCTCGAGGTAGCGGCATAACTCGAGATCGATCGGTGGCACTGCTCCGGCCCGTCTTGTCGCGAGAACCAATGATGGAATATAGAAAGACGTGCGAGGCGGCCCGGCACTCGACAGCCAACGAGACCCTCTGAGTGGTCCGACAAGTCTGTAACTTCCAATGGGGAACCCACCATCGCAAGTGATGCGTGCAAAGTGCGGCCATCCAGGCTCCGGCTCGGCTGATCGCCCCCTATCACCGGAAGGGACGTCGAGAGAAAGACCAAGCGTCACAAGACATTGGCACCTCGGGCATCATCTGCGGTCTCTCCCTTAACCACATGGTAAGCATAGCGGGACTCCCTCCCCACATGTATCGGCTACCGGTCGCCATCCGACCTATGCCCGGGAACGTCTCGCCCAAGACCCGGCGGCACGATGTCTCCCCGCTCCGGCCTTTGCCTCACCGGGTCCGGTCTGTTGTGATGGCACACACCTAGAGACGTGAATGTGAACGAGTAGCAATCGCGCACGAGCAAACGCGTCCCACGAAAAGACGCTCCCTCGGCTCAGGCAAATCTTTCGGGCGATCCCGAAATGTCAACATAATCGGTATCTGTATCGGCATCCCGTATGCTTCTCCGGCCGAGATACCAAACAAAGACACTAGCTTCTCAACGGTGGCCATGCCACCGGCATACGGAAGAACTAGGCATTCCGTCTCGGGTCCTCCCGAATGGCCCGGAAATCTTCAAACGTAGGAGTGACTTCGTTGTACGAAAGGCTGTACACATTCCTCCGTGCGTCCCGAAGCGAGACGCGGCTCTCAAAAGATCCCAATCGCGCATGAGCTCCTTTAAAGCCCAAACGAGATTTAATCAGTAACGACCTTCGAAAAACCCTTTGTTACGCCTCGTGTGGTTCCGTACCCACGGCGAAAGTTGTCCAAATATCGCTCTTGCATCGAGACGGTAACTTGGGAAAGGGAGCCATAAAGAATGAAGGAAACCTTGGAAGTTTGAGAGAATTGACGAGAATGATCAAAAACAATGCGTAGTTCTTAAACAATTGCAAAGTGAAGCGCAATTTAAAGAATCTGGAAATTCACTCCTAGTCGTGGGACTCCCTCTGCCGATTGACTTGGTCAACTCTGCGGCCATTGCTCCTAAATTGGAAACATTTCCAAACAACTCCTGTTCATCCTTATGAAACTGCGTGCGCCCTGGTTTCATTCAACCAATATCAATATCCCTTCCGCCCGGGCTCGTGCAACGGTGCAAATAATTAATAATCGGTGCATATAGGCTTAAATTTTGACTGTTCAATTTTTAATGCATTTCTCATTTTATTTATTTTTGATTAACCTACTTCCTTATTTGCCAAAAATAACGAAGGTGATCACGAGAATAAATGCGCGAAGTACGAGTTCCGCCCCACGGGCGCCTTTTTCGAATACGGTTCAAATCAAATTGTTCTGACAATACATGCATTTTGTCTAAACAAAGCGGTAAAAAAAAAAAAAAGAGGACTACTCAGGAGTCACGCTCGTCATCAGAGCACTCGACGTCTTGCTCCGCATTGCCCGGATCCGTCGCAAACAGAACTCGCCAAATTCCTCCCGGGCGGGAATATGCGAAAGGCCTCCTCGGCGTATGCGAACTCGAAGACTCTCCCCTCTCGCGCCCGAGTGCGCGAGAAGAAGGAGCTCCAAATCCGGCCGTTCCTCCGCGAGCGGCCGAATCCACGTGCAAAGTCCTCCCCACCAGTTTGTGGGAGCGGGCGAACCTCTCGGCCTAGACGGCCCCGCTCACGGACATCCACGCTCCTCCGGGAGGCTGCACCGCATGAACTCCACGAGTCTCCTAGCGTAGGCGGCCCACCCGTCCACCGGCCTCATGGCGTCGTTGTACGTACGGCCGGACACTGCGAACCGGGAAAGTCGTCAAAAGACAAGCGAGAAAGTACGAGATGCAACATTTGCGAGAATACTACTATCAAATGCGAGAAAATCAAAAAGTGCTCACCGAAGCATTGGGGTCGCCACTGTATCGTGGTCTCGGCTCATCGGGAGGCGGGATCACAAGTCGCTGCGCGAACCATCCAGTCCCTCGTACGCCCGACCTAGCGCGTGGGATCGGGAGATCTCGGGGACGTCACGGGACCTCGCCCTCTCTATCTTTGCACTGTGGGCTCCTCGGCCTCATCCTCGAAAGTATCATAGGCGGCCCCGCTATGATGTACTCGGTATAGAACACGCCACTGTCTATACCTCTCCAACTCATCCATCGGCATCGACGAGAGGATCTTGCATGTGCATAGGAGGATCCACCGGCACCAACGGAATGGACCCCGGGCCATGCGACGGGTCACCCGCTCCCAGGATACATAACGTCGCAATGAAGTCCCACCAGGAGCCTCCTCCGCCGCGTCACCTCGCTAGCGACCTGAACCACGCCATAGTGGAACCGACTCCACAGGTCGGCGGATCCTCTCGGAGAACTCCGGTTCGGTGCCGGAGACACCTCCTCGTATGACACTCGAGTGCCAACTCTCGACGAGACCGCCCTCTTCGCTTTCTTACGCAAACCGGCATGGCGGGGAACGAGGGGTCGATACGCCTCCTTGATGTCCCAATCCTGTGAATTTGAACACCTCATAGCACCCGGACACATGCCAAGCAAATGGAAAGTTATGTCGGCTCTGAAAGCGAGATACATACGAGTACATGAAAGAGGCAAGGAAGAAAAAAAGACGTAAACTTACATCCAAGACGGGCGTGAAGCGGCTAAAGGAGTGCTCCTCTCCCAGTGAGAACTGTCCGAGGAATGGTAGAGCTCGGCCGGTCCGGCCTCCCCCACGCGAACCCCCTCGCGGCATCCGGATGCATCGGCGACCCGAGCGAGAGGGAAGTGACGGGATGTGTCGAAGTCGGGAACAAAGTCGGCGACAACGCGAACCAAAGGAACCCTCGAGCCGGGCGCTCCGCGGTCATCCTCGATGATCCATCCAAATAAGCGGCGACACCCGCCTCCGAGATGCCTCTCCATCGGCTGTACCAGAATGCCTAAGCCCCTGGCATCGGTAATATCAAAACCCGGCGGCCCAGGACAAGCTGCTCAGGGGTATAACCGTCAACCCGCACCGGCGTGTTGCCATAAGTCGGCAACCCGGTGATAGCGGCAAAATCCGTGGGAGTCACCGTCGCCTCCCCATCGAAATGGAAAGTGTGGGTCGTATCCCACCAATACTCGCTCGAGCTACATACATGGACTGGCCCTCGGCGTATCGGCTATCGCGGCCACTGCAGCTGATGAACCCGGCCAATCCGAGTCAAGCACCGGCTGCCGCGGACTCCTCTCTCCCTCTCGAGCCACGTCAGGGATGATCCCCACAATGCTCTCGCTGCCTCAAAGGCACCCAGACTCTTACGGTTGTGGGTATCAACCTCCCCTGTCCCCTGCAGGCAAACAAGACAGAAGCAACGTCAACAAATGCACGAACGCATGTCAAAAGGATGCAATGCAGATACGGTTCTCATTCATTTCCTACATACATTTCCATCATTTCGAAAACTCCGTCGAATCCGGAACTTTCAAAACATTTCGAAAACTCCGTCGAATTTGGAACTTTCAAAACATTTCGAAAACTCCGACGAATCCGGAACTTTCAAAATCTTTCGAAAACTCCGTCGAATCCGGAACTTTCAAAATCTTTCGAAAACTCCGTCGAATCCGGAACTTTCAAAACCTTTCGAAAACTCAGTAGTCGGAACTTTCAAAATCTTTCGAAAACTCCGTCGAATCCGGAACTTTCAAAATCTTTCGAAAACTCCGTCGAAACCGGAACTTTCAAATTCTTTTCGAACATTTCGAAAATTTACTCCGTCCCGAATTAAAGCTACTTTAATTTTGGAAAATGCATCTAGACATGGAATTTTGCAACCAAAATTTTTATGTCATCTACCCATGATGTCAATTGAACTACATCCTAGTCAATTTCGACAACGATTCATGGCAAAGTCAAAAGCCCCAATTCAAGCACCAAAATCCCTAAGTAAATTCCTAAACAAATTTCTAACATTTAAAGAATGCACATTCTTAAAATTAATGGAATTTGTAGGAAGCTTACTTGTCTTTCGATCCCTCCCTTGGAGTTGTGTCTATCCCTAGCCGGGTAAAACTCCGCCGGATTCAATGGATGAACAATGGTTCGAATGGTCCGAACCAACCGCGTTCTTTCGTCATCGGTCCTTCCATGACGACCCATCGGTTCCCATTCACCTTCCATAGCGATTTTCCTTCACAAATTCGAGCAAACCTTGCAATTTGGGGTGGAAATTTTTCTCTCCTCTCTCTTTATCTCGTCGGAAAATATGGAGAAAATGGCTTGGTTTGCGTCGGACTTGGAGCTGATTTGAATCTGGTCAAATTCAGTCCAAGTCCGGTCGGACTCCTGCTGCAATTTAAAAAAGATTCCTTCCATTTTAGTCCCTCATTTTTTGGCAGTTCCAATTTTACTCCTTTTGGCCCCAAAAGTGTAAAATTTCTTCCCAGTTAGTTTTCACTATAACGCTCGTCTCCAGACGTTAAATTCCCAGTTAGTTTTCACTAACGCCCGTCTCCAGACGTTAAATTCCCAGTTAGTTTTCACTAACGCCCGTCTCCAGACGTTAAATTCCCAGTTAGTTTTCACTAACGCCCGTCTCCAGACGTTAAATTCCCAGTTAGTTTTCACTAACGCCCATCTCCAGACGTTAAATTCCCAGTTAGTTTTCACTAACGCCCGTCTCCAGACGTTAAATTCCCAGTTAGTTTTCACTAACGCCCGTCTCCAGACGTTAAATTCCCAGTTAGTTTTCACTAACGCCCGTCTCGGACGTTAAATTCCCGATTAGTTTTCACTAACGCCCGTCTCCAGACGTTAAATTCCCGATTAGTTTTCACGGTTGGCGTTTGACGTTAAATTCTCGGACATTAGTTTTAACTAACGCCCGTCTCCAGACGTTAAATTCCCAGTTGACGTTTGACATTCAAACGCTCAATCATGTCTCTGGACATTCCAGTTACATTTCCATCTCCAGATGTTAAATTTTATCCCCAGTGAATGTTTGACATTCAAACGCTCAATCATGTCTCCGGACATTCCAGTCTCTCGACGTTAAAAGGTCCAGTGGTTTTCACCATCGTTCACTTCCACGGCCGCCAGTCGTAAGCCTGACCGTCCCACTTCAGCGGCAGCTGCAATAAGCCCGCACAACAATCCCTCTTCGACCATCAAGGTAAGCCCGAATGCTCGTCCCCAGCAGGATTTTAAAGAAGAAACGTCGATCCTTCCGAGTTGTTAATAACGCCAGTTTAACACAACCGTTCTCATCGATGCCGTAGTATCCCCGGCGGGATAAACACAGCGGCAATAAGCCCAGTACCCAAGGCACGAACGCCTTCATATCAGGATAAACGTATCCTCGCAACTCCGGTTTGAGGCGCCATACGCCCTCGTAAGCTCCAACAACTCCGGTTTGAAGCGCCACACGCCCTCGTCAGCATCATTAACTCCGGTTTGAGGCGCCACACGCCCTCGAAGGTTTCAGGAATCCCAGGTTCAGACGACTCACAATAGTCTCCATTCAGGTTTAGACGCCTCCCAACAGTCTCGCTCAGGTCAAGGTCCCCACGCGCGGCCCTTGCACCTTCGAACTACGATCGGCTTGATTCCCGCTCGGGATACGTAGGAATCCTTTCGCTAAGGGTCCAGCCAGCTGACCGCCCAGGTCTTTCAAAGTAAGGCATCCTGATTTGGATCCTTATCTTTTTCAACGACCCCACCTCCTTCGGAGGAGACGTCGCTGAGGGGCTAACTGTAAGTACCCAAATCCGGATCGTCCAAATCCGTCAGAAAGTTAACCGAAATCCGTAAACTGGCCCGCTCCAGGTTAACCGGAACTCGTTAAACTCCCCGTTTCCGTGCCAACGAGACGTCCCGGGACTGCCCCGTGCATTCCGACGTCGAAGCGTACTTAACGCGTGTCATCTCACGTAAAAGTATGGCTTTCCCTGAAAAATGCACTTTTCGGCTCTTTCCGGGGGCGTTTCGGACATTTTCTGGACTGTTATTTAAAAAAACGGACAAAATCGGGACCGGGGAACGAACTCCCATACAAAGGGTGAGACACAGGACACGTGTCCAGCATGCCACAGCCCTCTCGTCACCTTTCAATCACAAATCAAGCTGAAAAGACCAAAATACCCTTGGATTTCGGTCAAAGTCAGTAGGACTCCTGTGCAGATTTCCTGAAATTGCCAGCAAGCCCCTCAGAATTCCAAAATACCCCAAAACCCTGAAAAACAATCCAAGTCCGTTCGGACTCCTACTGCAATTTTCACCTATAAATAGAAGTGGCTGTCAAAGCCAAAAAGAGGGACATTTTAACACCAAAAGTCACTCTCCTCATGGCCCAAACTGATTTCACCCCTTCCCGAGCTCCCGTTTGCCTCGATTCGCGTGAAACTTCCGTATTTCGATCAAATATGCCCCTCATCACTTCGAAACACCCTTTCGAACTAATTTTCGTGTCCCGTACACACCTTTCGAGCCAAAGGAGTCGACCCTAGCCATAGGTATAACTCCCTCTCTCTAAATCTCTAGTTTCGTCTCGGTTTACGCGCCAGTCGCTACAACCGTTTCGAACAACATTATCGAAATGTAGACGCCTCCGTCTAACGGGGTCCGATACGTTTTAGCCCCTCGATCCTCTTCTCTTTCCGTAAGAGAAGTAATCACGGGTTAAAACGGCATTCCGACCCCGTTTCGTTTACTTTTACGTCATTTACCAATTCCGGATCGATCGATCCGTTGATCGTCATTTACTTTCTGTCATTTACAATTCCGAGCCGATTGGCCTCGTTGATCGTCATTTACAATTCCGAGTCGTTTGACTCGTCGATCGTCATTAACAATTTCGAGCCGATTGGCCTCGTTGATACTGCTTTAAATACTGTCATTTACAAAGTCCGACCCGTTTGGATCGTGATAGTATTTACTTTTCAAAGTCCGAGTCGCAACCCGATTCGTTGATCGCATATCATTTAATACGCATTTTTCCCGTAAAAATCGTTAACAATGTAATGCCCGGTTCAAAACCGGAGTTCGTCCTTCGAACTCTCTTTCAAAACGCGCGAAATGACGTTTGGCCTCCAAACGCTCATCTTCAAACTAAAAGCCGCCATTTGACACTTAAAATCATTTAATACGCATTTTTCCCGTAAAAATCGTTAACAATGTAACGCCCGGTTCAAAAAACCGGAGTTCGACCTTTGAACTCCTTTTCAAACTCAAAATCGACGTTTGCCACGCAAACGCTCATTTCAACTCAAAATCGACGTTTGCCACGCAAACGCTCATTTCAACTCAAAATCGACGTTTGCCACGCAAACGCTCATTTCAACTCAATATCGACGTTTGCCACGCAAACGCTCATTTCAACTCAAAATCGACGTTTGCCACGCAAATGCTCATTTCCGTCTCAAAACTGACGTTTGTCATTCAAACGCTCGCCTTTTCAAAGTCACCTAATCAACGTTTGACATTCAAACCAAGATTAAGCTTGTCATTCAAGCCCCCATTTCAAAACACACACACACACACACACACATTTTCGAGAAAGGTAGAAAGACTCGTCATGCGAGGTATTTCGGGTGATCTCGTAATACTCTTCCCGAAACGTAACGTGACCTCCGAACCTAACAATCTCTGGTACTAAAAAAGCTTTTTACTCGTTTTTGCTACCAATAAAAATGATCCCCCGTTTTCAAAGCCTTTTCCTAAGTTTTTGCTACCAATAAAAACGACACCATTTTCAAAAGCCGTTTCTCAACGTTTGGGCTCAAAATACAAAAACCGCGTGGCGACTCCTCATTTTTTTCCTTCCCATGAAGCGAGGTCTCAGACACCAACCCCCCGCGAAAGACAACCGCGTTCCGCGCCCCGCGTGCGAAATCCCGGGTAATTTCAATATCATGGAAGGTTGGAAGGATTCACCAACCATAAGGTTGGAGCTAAGGGAACAGTGGAGCTAGAACTTGAAATTGGCGAACATCCCTTCAGATCCAAGGCTAGAGTCAGTTTCGTAGTCATGGATTTGACAAGAGATTATCATGCTATCATAGGCATTCCAAGTCAAGCTAAACTTGGGTTGGTTGCCTCCCTCCCTCACCAACGAGTTAAATTTCCCACTCGGGCCGGAATTAGATGTGTGAGGGCGACCCCCAAAGACTTCTTGGAACATGTCGTCAGAAGCAGGAAGAAATCTAAGACCGTGGAGATATATACCCTCGAAGAAAACATCAAGGTCTCTAAATCTCAAAAAACTATCGAAACTAGCTCTAGGATGAGCTACATCCGTGAGGTCCTGGATGAGGAAGAACCTATGGTCCTAGAAATTGCAGCTGACCAGGGCATAGTTCCACCCGTCTCTGAGCAAGATCCCATTCTCGTCAACGGCCAGAACTCGGGGGCTAACCATGACTTGAGGAAGGTCGATCCGCTCGACGTTGATGAACTAATGGAAGGAGAGGGCCTTAGCGTGAATAACAACGAAGGTAGGAGAATTAGAGAAATCATTATCGAGTCCCTGGAATTTTGAGATGGTCCTGAAATGGAGCCTGTAGACGAACTGGAAGAGGTGGTCATTAACCTTGACTATCCTGAACAAAAAATCAAACTCGGGGGGCCAGTTATCTCCAGAAGAGAAGGAAAGAATAGTCTCCCTCTTAAAAAATAGTCTCGACGTCTTCGCTTGGAGAGTCGAAGACATGAGGGGAATCAATGAAGAAGTAGCACTCCATCGCTTGGAAGTTGACCCGTTGGCGAAAACTATCTCCCAGACAAGGAGAAACTTTGCAAGGGACAAGGAGGAAGCTATTAAGGAAGAGGTGCAAAAGTTACTGAGCGCCGGAATAATTCGTGAAGTCAAATACCCCGTTTAGTTGGCCAATGTAGTAATGGTGAAAAAGCAAAATGGGAAATGGCGTATGTGTATAGACTTCACTGATCTGAACAAAGCCTGCCCCAAGGACAGCTATCCTCTCCCCAGAATTGACAAGTTGGTCGACTCCATTGCTGGACACCAGACACTCAGCTTCCTAGATGCCTATTCAGGCTATCATCAGATAAAAATGGCAGAAGAGGACATCGAGAAGACGGCCTTCCAAACACCTGGGGAAATGTAGGAGCGACGCAAGAGCAAAGGTGAATCAGAAACTTTATGATAAGTTGGATACAAAAGAAGGGGAAAAGGACATCTACAGACTCACTCGTACGAGGGATAAAAGGACACGAGATATTGGGACGGTTAAATGTGTGAAGGATGTAGACCAAAGAGTTTTAGTCGGGGATAAAGAGATAAAAGATAGATGGAGTTCGTACTTTGAAAACTTGTTCAATGGCGGTCAAGAGCAGGATGTTGGAGATTTAAATATCTCTTCGAGTATGGTTAATCGAGATTTTATGTGGAGAATTCGAAAGAGTGAAGTGGAAATGGCAATGAAAAAGATGAGGTTGAAGAAAGCCGTTGGACCGGATGGTATACCAATTGAGGTTTGGAGATGTTTCGGGGAGAGGGGAGTAGATTGGTTAACAACGCTATTTAACAAGATATGGAGAGTTAACACAATGCCATTGGAGTGGCGGAAGAGTACTCTGATCCCTTTGTATAAGAATAAAGGTGATGTCCAAGATTGTGCCAACTATCGGGGGATCAAACTAATGAGCCATACTATGAAACTTTGGGAAAGAGTGATTGCACAAAGGCTGAGAAAAATTGTGGATATTTCGGATAACCAATTTGGGTTTATGCCAGGAAGATCGACTATGGAGGCAATATATCTTATGAGACAAACCATGGAGAAATATCGGGATCAAAAGAAAGATTTGCATATGGTTTTCATTGATTTGGAGAAGGCATATGATAAAGTGCCAAGAGAGGTACTTTGGTGGGCATTAGCAAAGAAGGGTGTTTCAAAGAAATATATTGATATTATCAAGGACATGTATAATGGAGTTAGTACTTGTGTATAGACTAGTGTTGGAAAGACTGAAGAGTTCCCTATAAAGATTGGAGTGCATCAAGGTTCCGCACTTAGACCCTTTCTTTTTGCTTTGATAATGGACGAATTGACGAGGTTAGTCCAAGATGATATACCAAAGTGTATCTTTGTTCGCGAGATGATATTGTCTTGATTGATGAGACAAGAGAGGGTGTTGAAAGTAAATTGGAGTTGTGGAGACACACTTTGGAATCTCGAGGTTTTCGATTGCGAAGCAAGGCTGAATATTTGGAGTGTAAGTTTAGCGAGGGTTGGAAGTAGGGAGGCGGGCGGTCACATTTGATGGAAATATTATCCAAGCTTCTGAGTTTTTTCGCTATCTTGGATCCATTATCCAAAAGGATGGAGAATTAGATGGAGATGTGGCTCATAGGATTAAAGCAGGTTGGTTGAAGTGGAAGAGTGCTACAGGGTTTCTATGTGATCGCGGCATGCCCAATAGATTAAAGGGAAAATTCTACCGCACGGCAATTAGGCGGCATTGCTTTACGGCACCGAATGTTGGGCCGTGAAACAGTGTCACGTGCATAAGATGAATGTGGCGGAGATGCGTATGCTTCGATGGATGTACGGTCATACAAGAAAGGATCGGTTGGGGAATGAGGTGATCAGAGGTAAAGTAGGAGTTGCGCCCATTGAGGATAAAATGAGGGAAAATCGTCTACGGTGGTTTGGACATGTGAGAAGGAGACCGAGTGATGCACCGGTTAGGAGGCCGGAACAGTGGAGAAATGATAAAATGGCGAGGGGTAGGGGAAGACCCAAACAAACTTGGATTAGAGTAATTGAAAATGATATGAATTTACTTGGAGTGGATGAAAGTATGGTGTTGAAGAGGCCGGAGTGGAGGGCAAAAATCCATGTGGGGGGTTGATTTATTTATTTATTATTGTTATTTTTTTTTATTTTTTTTTATTTTTTTTTTTTTTTTTTTTATTTTTTATTTATTTATTATTTTTTATTTATTTTTATTTTTTTAATTTAATTTAATTTAATTTATTTATTTATTTTTTTTTCACGATAACATATGAGGAATCATGTTAGCCGACCCCAAATTATTTTGGGACTAAGGCTTTGTTGTTGTTGTTGTTGTTGTTGTTATGATGCCTTTTGAGCTCAAGAACGCGGGTGCCACGTACCAACGAATGGTGAATCAAGTATTTGGCGCGCAAATAGGCCGGAACATGGAGGCCTACATTGATGATATGGTCATTAAGACCAAGGAGGGCAGTCACGCTCCCGGAGCACAGGAAGAGACAATAAACAACCTCCGAGTTAATAACATGAAGCTGAACCCAAGTAAGTGTGTATTTGGGGTGACAGCTGGAAAGTTCTTGGGCTTCATGGTATCGCAGAGGGAAATTGAGGTGAACCCCTAAAAAATCAAGGCACTGATTGACATGAAGGAACCTACCACCATCAAGGAGGTTCAAAGGCTAAATGGAAGGATAGCGGCACTCAGAAGGTTCATAGCCAAATCCGCCGAAAAATCACTGCCCTTCTTCAAGGTATTGAAGGGTATCAAGAGCTTCTCCTGGACTCCCGAATGCTCCGAAGCGTTCCTCCGGTTGAAGGAGTACTTGGGTTCCCCTCCCTTGCTCAGCAGTTCGATTACCGGTGAGATGCTGTACGTGTTCCTAGCTGCCACCGATCATGCAGTCGCAGCCGTTCTAGTGCGATGTGAAGAAGGAATTCAGAAGCCCGTCTACTATGTCTCTAAGGCATTGTCAGACGTAGAAAGCAGATACTTCAATGTGGAAAAGATAGCATACGCGCTAGTCATCGCCTCAAGGAAACTACGTGCATACTTTTCTGCCCACCCCATCACCGTGTATACGAACGAACCACTGAAGAAAATACTGCACAAGTTGGACGGCTCCGGACGTCTCCTGAATTGGTCTATCGCTCTCACGGAGTTTGATATCACGTACCAACCAAGGAAGACCCTCCTGGCGCAGCCTTTGGTTGACTTCATGGTTGAGACTGCCTTCATGGGTGAACATGTCCCCACCTCCCGTAAACAAAATGCACCGGAGGAAGAAAAGTCTCCCATCAAACTCCCATCCAACTGTTGGATTCTATACACGGATGGGTCTGCTACAAAACAAAGAAGCGGAGCTGGAGTTGTACTGGCAAGCCCGGAAGGAGAATACACCATGCAAGATGCCATCCGTTTCAAGTTCCCTGCCTCCAACAATCAAGCTGAAAACGAAGCTCTAATATTTGGTATTGAGTTGGCCTCCTTCTACAGAGCAACTAAGGTGGCGGCATTCTGTGACTCCCAACTCGTTGTCAAACAAGTAAAGGGAGAGTATAACATCCAAGACCCCACCCTTGCCAAATATAGAGACCTTGTCCTAAACATGACGAAGAAGATGGAATTCTTTAAACTCAAGCAAATAGGCAGGGAGGACAACCAAATCGCAGACGTTCTATCTAAACTGGCAACCATGGATGTGTCTAAGTCTAAGACCAATCCATACGTAGTTTATGCTGAGGAACCTGCGTATGAAAGACTACAAGTCATGCTCCTAGAGGGAGAAGAGAGGTGTTGGATCGATGACTACATTGACTACATCGAGAAGGAACAACTCCCAGAAGATGAAACACAAGCCAAACTTATCAAGAAGAGGTCCCCAAGGTTCGTTGTGATGAGCGGAGTCCTCTACCGAAGATATTTCACGAAGCCCCTGCTGAGGTGTGTCTACGCCAAGGAAATTGAGAACCTCTTGGCAGAAGTACATGAAGGTGTTTGCGGTGGACACCCGGGGGCCAGAACCTTAGCCGACAAGATCATCTCGCTAGGTTACTATTGGCCAAACCTGAGGGAGGACGCGCACGCCTATGTTAGAAAATGTGACAAGTGCCAAAGATTCTCCGACATTCCTAGACTACCGGCAGTTGAGCAAACACTTGTAATACCTACGTGGCCATTTGATATGTGGGGGATCGATATCATCGGACCCTTCCCTCTCGCCCGTGGTAATTGCAAGTACGTTATCGTAGCAGTTGATTATTTCTCCAAGTGGATAGAAGCAAAGGCACTGGCCAAGATAACGGAAGAGAACACAATCAACTTCGTCCATGGCTGCATCTGGTGTCGATTTGGCCTTCCCCATACAATTGTCTCTGATCACGGACTCCAGTTCTCTACGACATTTACAACAGAATTGGGAAGAGTCAAAGTCTGCCATGCGAAGTCATCTGTTAGCAGACCCCAAGGCAACGGGCAAGCGGAGGCTGCCAATAAACTGGTCCTAACAGCCCTTACCAAGAATCTTGAAGGACGCGAGGGTAGATGGCTGGACGAACTTCCCCTAGCCTTATGGGCTGTTCGCACAACCACCCGGGGGCCAACCGGGGAAACCCCATTCGCACTAACCTTCGGTTCTGAGGCTATAGCACCAGCCGAAATGGCCACCCCTACTGTAAGAAACTCCCATTACGATGAGCAAGTCAACAAGGTTAATAGGCTCCTAGACCTAGACCTGATAGATGAAAAATGACTAGCTGCACAAATGAGGATGGTGAACTACAAGCAAAGAACCAAGGCATATCATGACAAGAGAGTCATCAGAAGAGTATTCCAAGTAGGCGATTGGGTACTTAGAAAAATTGAAGCAACTGGTCGGAAGGCAGAACAAAACAAGCTCTCCCCGAACTGGGAAGGTCCCTACATCATCACTCAAGTCATTCGAGAAGGGACTTACAGATTAAAGACTAAGGAGGGGAAGGACCTTAAGCATCCATGGCATTCCGACAATCTCCGAAAATATTATCACTAGTCTAGTTTATTTGGCAATAGATTAGTTTCTTGTTTTCTGTCTTTTTACTTTTTAGTTGATAGGATTGCAGTTCGATGTAATCACGTTTCAGTTTTACGAAAGCAGTTTCTCCCAACATGCAAAGCAACTATCAACTCCTCACACAAACACCGGAAGACGAGGATCTCATCCCCGACTCTTCATAACACATGCCTCATGTCTTGACGAGGGTCCGCCTCGACTCAATGACTGGAGGCTCCTAACAGCTAAGACCGAGGGTCCTCCTCGGCCAAATGGCTTACCTTACATCCTGACAAGGGTCCTCCTTGATTCAAGGATTACAAATATAACAGCCAAGACCGAGGGTCCTCCTCGACATAACGGCTTACCTTACATCCTGACAAGGGTCCGCCTTGATCCCAGGATTACAAGTGTCACAGTCAAGACCGAGGACATATCCTCGGCCTAATGGCTCGCCTCACGTCATGATAGGGAAACACCTTGTCACTACGACTAAAAGGCATCATGTCTGAAACCTGTGCACGAGTCATCTTCCTCGGCATAAGGAGACGAAAAAGAAGAAATCACCTAACAGTCAAAGCCGAGGAGACCTTCCTCGGCTTATACGACTTACAAGTACAATCAATGCCAAAGGACATCTCCTCGGCCTAATCACTTTATAACCAGGAACGAGGGACCCTCCTCGGCTTCCACCTTCACAAGCTTTGTGCCTGTGCATAGCATACAAGCAAACACAAACAACTCAAACAATTCATTGAAACAATATAAATTAAAACAAAAGGACCTTTTCATTAATATTAGAGAGAAAAGTACAAGTCCTAACAAGCTATTACAAAAGGAAAAAGGAAAGAAAAATCCTAAGACGGCTGGCCATCATCAAAGGGATTTTCAAGCCACTCCTCCGTGATAGTTCCAGGGGGAGGAAGGACAGTCTGATCAGTCTTCTCGGTTTCTCCTCCCCCGACCTCGACCTCCACATCCTCGATCTCTCCCTCATCCTGAATCGCCTCCACCAAGGCTTTGATGTTGCCGGGGTCGACAGGTGCTGGCTCCCACGCTGCTTGGCCTGCTTGAGCATCTTCCCCAGCCATGATTTCCAAGTTATACTTAGAAAATGGAACCAGGTGGTGAAGAGCCCTAGATTCCTCGTCATACTGATTCTAGCTAATCAGCAGAGCAATCTTGTTGATATCCAAGCCAGTGGTGGGGTCAGCCAGGAGACGGCGAGCGAGATGGAGATAGCCGTCCTCGAACATGGTGGCAGTCTTCTCATCCACCGCATCCTGGAAGGCTTGGCTCTCCTTAAAACGGGTCACAGCCGCCTCTTCCCTGGTGACAAGGGTAGCCTCGTAACCCCGTCATTTGGCTTCGGCTTCCTCGGCCCTCACTTGGACCTCGGCCTTGGCCTTCCGTTCTTCAGTCAGCTCAGCCTCTTTTAGCCGGAGTTGTTCCTCGGCTTTATCACGGGCATCCTTGGCCTGAGCACGAGCCTCCTCGGCTCTCTTCACCTCGGCCTCTACTTTGGCCTGGGCAGCCTCCAGGTCGGCCTCTTTGGCCGTCAATAGCCCGACCAAAGCAGACTTCTCGGCCTCGCCCTTTTCCTGGGCCGTCCTGGCTTCTTGCAGTAGCTTGGCATTATTTTTGGCCAGAACATTCTCGTAAGCCGTGACCGAGGCAAGCTGCAAGGAAAATCAATGTCAAGCATCTTTAAGTATAAAATTACGAGATCAGTAAACATTAAAGATACGAGAAGACTACCTCGACAATCAAAAGCCCCTTGCGGCAGAGCAAGTTCTCTTGGCTGGGCTTCTCTCGGACGAGTGCCTCATAAGCCTCCACGTCCAAAGCTCTTTGAACGGGAGCTCTGCCCAGCCTCAAAAGAGGACCCTTCCTGTTCTGAAGAGGAATGCCCCTCAGACGTGGAACGTTGACAGCCATACGCCGAGCCAGCTCGTCGGCCTCGTCATAGGTTTTGACGATTTGTATGGTGAGGACGGGAGGAGCTTGGGGATTGGAAGTATCACCAGCAGGCCTTTTGGCTGAGGGCTCCTCGGCAGGTGCACCTCGAGGTCTCTTGGAGCCGTAACGCCGGTGGACGAGATCAGCGTCCTCGGTCCCCGGAGCATCCGTCTCAGCAGCATCAACTTGGAGGCTATGCCCCTCTGTAGTTGATAGATTTTCTTGGCCTCCTGAGGCCCTCTCCTCGGCCTCAACCTCCTCGTGAACTCTGAGGGGAAGGGGATGATCACCTTGGGCACTCAGCAGGAGATTGCGGTTGTTTACATCTTCTTTTCTCTCCGTCAAGGCTGACTTCTTGGCCTGACGTCTCTTCTGCTTTATCAGCTCCATGGGACTCAACCTCTTCATGGCTAATTCGGCTTCTTGCTCGAGGTCAAATCTGCGAAGACAAGGGAGAGATGGTTAAGTACGAGCAGAAAGAAATCCCACAAAAATGCAAAGCATATAAGTCTTAAAGGGTAAAAACATTTACATCCTGCCACATCTTCTTCCTCAAGGCATTGGTCAAGTGGAGGGACCTTACACCTCGGGCAATCCTCATAGAAAACGAGGCCGGGATGCGTCCTCCAATCATTGAAATGTCTCCCCCTCTTCACAGTGACGAGGGGAACTACCCGCAGATCCCTCGGCCACGCATCGCCTCCCGCCTGGATGTAATAATGATCAGAAGCCTCCAAGGCAGACCAGTCGAGGAGCCCCACCTCAGCGAACTCCTCAAGACGCTTAATCAAATCCTTGGTCCATTCGTACTATTGAATGGGACCTGATGAAGTGGGAGCATGGCAAGGGGATTGGAACTCCCAGCCTTGGCGGCTCTCAACCCTGATTGCATGATTGTCCCAACCTGCAACCTTGCTTGACATAGGGAGAAGAAGTTTTGGTTTCTTAGGGGCACTACGGATGACGAGGAGCCAACTGTCCTTGACCCAGCTGACTTGATAGAAATGACAGAAGGCTCCCATGGTTGGCTCATAACCTAAGCTACGGCAAAGCACTATAAAACTGACGAGGACCCGGGTACCATTAGCTCCCAACATGGCCGGGACAGCCCTCACGTCGTCTAGGAATTCGTTGATAAAAGGGTCCAAAGGAAAACGAAGCCCCTGTTGAAATTGTTTGAAGTAAAAATGGACGTAGTTATCATTGTAGTAAAAGCTCCTCTCCTCCTTCTCTGTCTTAAAATCGGGTTTGCCGATATAAGTTAACCTATACTCAGCCTTATCTACCCCGTACTTGGAATATAACTGCTCCATCATGGGATCCCCGACCCTGGGTGGCCTCTCTCGTCGCTGCCCTCCACCTCGGCCTCCTCTTCCTCGGCCTTTACTACCTTCAACTTGGGCGCCTTCCATGAAGGCATCAACTATCTGAGTTGACGAGGTGGCCTCTCCCCCCTTCCCGTCATATCTGCAAAAAGACGAGGAGCATAAATTAGTGACCTCGTCTATAACTAGCCTTAAGACGGGGAAGAGGGATATCCCCCCTCGTCATTATAGATAGGCCGAGGAGGGAGCCTTACCACTCAGACGCTCACGAACTATACGATCTGAAGACGGGTAGAACAGTTCGATATGCTCCATCATCTCTGCCCTATCCTCAAACACAATAATATTGGGGAAATCAGACACAATCCTATCTATCCTTGTGGAATTTTGGTATTGAAGGAACATCCGGGTACGACCATAACTTCTCAACCTCTTTCCTATATCATCCAGGGTCAGCATCAACCAGGGTCCTCTCTCTCTCCGGTAAACCCTCAGATTGCCGGTGTGATATCCATAACGAAATCGGGGGAATGGTCCCAAGAACGAGCCATTTCTAAGGGGAATCAAAGATCAATGGGGGAATTCATTCAATATTCAGAGGAGTTCATGCAAAATTCCAAGAAAATCAAAGATTCAAAGTTTTGAGAATTAAAATTGAAGATTCATGAAGAAAAGCTCCAACATTCAACAATGGCGGTTCTTTTTTCTTGACACACCAAAATCCCATCTAAAACCCTAAAAAAAGGTAAAATCATGAACAAAACGCATAACAAGAAGAAATGTATACCTGTTGGTTGAAAAGTGGCTGGAATTTAACTCAAAATCACGTACGCCGGAAATACAAAGCTTCGCCGGAAACTGGGATGGAAAGATTCGCCGGAGTTTCTTGAAGCTTCTAAGGTCCTCTCTCAAAGTTCGGAGTTGTAAAAATTTGAAATGAGGAGGATTGTGGGTTTTATACTCGCTTAATCGGGCCAAACCCGTGGGTAAAGCAAATGCTTAGGGTTTGACGCCCCAAGAATTAAATGCCATCAACAATTTTCGAGGCACGTCAGATCTGGGGGCCCACCACTTATCATCATGGCAAATAACCGGCGGATATTGAAGCGACGCACGAATTGAAGCGCCTCTGACACGTGGTAAACCTGTTCGTATTCCGTAAGCCGGGGACGAGATGACTTTCTCCTCGTCCTAGGCCGAGCTAGAAAGTCGAGGGCCACTGAACAGTATAAATCGAGATACGAACATGAGTTTGCCCGAGTTGGGCCCAAATGGATTGGGCCATAAAACATATCCAATACACCACAAGTATCAATGCTCACTTAACAGGGCCGAGGTACCTTCCTCGTATGCCGAGGGACATCTCCTCGGCCTTACCTTGACAACGAGCTCTCCATACTTGGCCCATCATGCTCTGAGATGTCACAAGTGACGAGGAGAGGAAAGTTCTTACCTCGGCATATCATCAAATGACGAGGAAGAAGAATCGTTCATCTCGGCATATTTAGATGCCGGCCAATCATCAAATGACGAGGAGGCAGAATCACGCATCTTGGCTTACCTGTCAATGCTGAGATAAAGAATTCATGCTTCTCGGCTTTCCGGCTAGCAGATCATACAATCCTATTCAAACAAGGATTCAACAGTTATGATCCAATCAGGATTGTATCCACCTACACCAATTCAAGTCAAACAATGACTCCTTAACAGATATAATTCTCTTAGGATTATATCTTATCTCTTTACAAGTTCACTTCAACATGGATTCTATCAATCCATCCCTATAAATACAAGCCATATAGCTCATAATTTGGTACGTTACTTTTTGATATACAGAAACTCTGTCAATTTAGTTTCTCAATCATAAATCGTGAACTTACTCTCACGCCGGAGGGCCTTTAGCCGGAGTCGCCCCGACTTAGTTTACGTGTTTTCTCTTTTTCAGGCTTGCAATCTTCGGAGCATCCGAACTCTTGGATTTGGGTTGATTTGACGATTTTGACATCATCATTAGTTTTAATATCTAATAAATTAGGGTATGTTTCGTCACTTATTATTGACCGGGCCTGGTTCTAACTAAAGGTCGTTAATTTTTTCTTACCACTTAGGTAAATCGATTTAAAATAAAAAGTTGCTTTTTTCGGATGAGTGATTTTTTAGTACAGAATATAATTATTATTGTGGAATTCAATTCAATGTATAGTGGATAAAAAAAATGTTATGCCTTATTTCATTAACCAATAGTAATTTATTACTAAGCCATGTACTCCCTTGGCAAGGATTATAAGTTTTTTACAAAATACTCCCTCCATCCCAATGGGCTTAAGAAGATTCTATTTGGCATGAAAATTAAGGAATATTATTATAGTATTAGGAGAGAGAATGAGTGGAAGAAGTGTTGTGAGTGTGAAAAATTAAATAGGAGAGAGAATGAGTGAAGGGAATAATAAATTATAATGTGTTGTGAGTATTAAAATAATGTTGGAGAGAGAATGAGTGGAGATAATAGTGATTTAAGGTTTTCATTTTGGGAATTCTTAAGACTTATGAGACGCCCAAAATGAAAAGTTTTCTTAAGACTTATGGGATGGAGGGAGTATGATTCTGGGTGGGGGTGGGTTATAAGATAAATTAGGAGGAGATGACAAAATAATATATACATGTGCAACTTGCAAGCATTAAGTGCCTGTTTGGTAAAACTGAAAATTAAGCTCTGAAAATGTAGAGCTGAAAATTAAGAGCTGAAATTATTAAGTTGCTGAATTTTGAAGACTTATATTTGTTTGATAATGACAAACCACTCACATCTGAATTTTCAGAATTTCAACTCAACATTTAAAATATTATATGAATAATATTTATGATTTTATAATAAAATAAATTCATTATTGACATATACATTATTATTATTATTATTATTATTATTATTATTATTATTATTATTATTATTATTATTATTATAAGTAAATTTTAATCTTATAATATTTAAATATTTTTATTTGTACTTTCTTTATCCCATAATAATATTTATCTTGATTAGTTTGGTAAATATGATCACAAATGTTGACAAATAATAAAAAAAATTATATAATGATACTTTAATAAAAATATTATTAAATGTTAATATTAAAAAAATTATATTTTCATACTTGGTCAAATATAATTTGTATGAAAAGAAAAAATATTTCAACAAAAGGAAGTAACAATAAATAAATAAATAAAATATGTTGATGTGTGAATTTGAACTCATTCCCTTTTTTTCTCATTCTTTCCACCTCTTACCTTGTTAAGCTACTCCTTGCCCACTTAAAATTAATAGCCTTTTTTAAGACAATCTTAATTATTTAAGTAATTTAAATTTACCTTACCAAACAAGCTTAATTTTTTAATCTCTTAAAGTGTTCCAAATTAAGATCTTAATTTGGTTACCAAATCTTTTGCAATGTAGCTGGTGGGAAATTAAGTGATTATTTACGATGAATGCACAAATGACACTAACAAATAAATATATGTTTATATCTTCTAAAATTATTATTTTCAATAAATGGATAATTAAGTAGGTGCGCTTGTCCCACTACCATTGCCTTGTGTTCGCCTCCGGATGAAGCTCTTATTTACCAAGCAAGTGAATGAATGAAAAATAAGCGATGAGACAAATAGTGATTCGATGGATTCCTAGGTATGAATTTGATGGTGAAGGCGGTGCAGACGAGCGGGGGCAGTAGCATCCACTTTTATCACCTAGGTATGAATTTGATGGTGAAGGCGGTGCAGACGAGTGGGGGCAGTAGCATCCACTTTTGTAACCTTTTTTGCAGTAGCACAGCGACCTTTGCCACCTTTGCCATGACTACGGGCAACAACAAAATCTACGGTAACCATCAGTACAACAAGTACATTGATCATCTTCTTCATCAGCATCTCTAACTCCCACACCTACCAAAAGCAATTATTATAAATTTAGCGGTTTCTTCTGTTGAATTATACATTTAATGAAGAAGAAGAAGAAAAACTTGCATTTGTATCAATCGATTTAATTAATACAATTAAATTTTTCTTAGCAAACCTTTTAAGTTAGGTCATGCTGAAAAATATTTCATGTTAATATCATAATCCCGAAATGATTTATAATAAAAGATTTCATAATGATCATATCTTTCCGCTTCAGTGATCCCAATTTCCATCATGCTATATGGGGTTCTATTCTCTTAATTTTTTAATCTGATATGTTAGATTATTTATTAAGGATATAATGATTTTTTACCCCAGTTATCCAACAAAGATTACATATTTATGATAAATCTAAGAGAATTGTTATTCGCCCCCGCAATATTACTGAATACCCCATGAATATATTATTACAAAGTTGTCATTCATTAAAATGACCACACTAACCCTTCAAAATTATAAAACCGCAACCGGAAGCCGGCGTCGTGGGACTCCATCGATTAGGTTGAAAAAAGAAGAAGCCGCTTGTTATTGTTCTTTGCATGGAATGTTTTTCCGCTCAATTCTAAAGAAAAACCCCAAGAACAGAAGGAGAGAGAGTAGAAAGAATCTCTCCCGATATTTATATTTATATGTAGTTTGTTTAATTCATTTTGGCTGATAGATAGTTTAAAAGAGAGCATTGTTGTTACGGATGGCAATTTAATCGAACCCGATCTAAAACAAAGGCAATTCAATTCGAAAAATTCGAATATGGTTTCAAATTTTTCTAACCCGATCGTCTTCGGATCGGGTTCGATATCACTATCGATCCGACCTGATCACATTTGCATAAGTTGCAATTTATGTTTTAGCCTCTTAGGTATTTAGAAAACACAAATAATCCTATGTATATAAGTAAAATTTAGGGTTTTGGAGTATAAATTAGGCCTCTCTTTCTCTCTCTATCCGCTCGTCTCTCTCTGCGGCGCCATTGCAGCTCAGTTCATCCACTCCTCCTTTCTCTCTCTCCCCGCTCGTCTCTCTCTTTCTGCGCCATCGCAGACGGGTTCTTCGCCTTCACCGATTGTCTATTGATTGAATGTGCCCTCTCAATTTTTTCCTGTTATCTTCTATTGATTGAAGGTGCCCTCTCTAGTTTAGATGAATTTGATAGACATAAAAACCAGCTATAGTTATTGTATTATTGTTGTGCAATCACAGTGGAAGCAATTAAACAATAACTAAGAACACACAAGCAATTGAGAAATCGAAAGAGAAAAGAGATGGAAATTGATTGGGGTTTTGAACTATGCCTCTTTGTATTATGTGCAATGTCTCATCTTGTTTACATAAGGTTACAGAAATATATATATATATATATATATATATATATATATATATATATATATATATATATATATATATATATATATATATATATACTCCCTCCTTCCCACACCCTACGTGCACACTTTTTTCCATTTTTGGGCGTCCCAAACCTACGTGCACATTTCCTAAAATGGAAAGGAATCTTTACTATTCCCTCCACTCATTCTCTCTCCTACATTATTTTAATACTCACAACACCATTATAATTTACTTATTCCCACTCCTCATTCTCTCTCCTATTTTATTTTCACACTCACAACACTTTCAATATAATACTCTCTCCTTAATTTACGTGAAAAGTCAAAGTGAGCACGAAGGTTCGGGACGGAGGGAGTATATATATAGCACAAACCCTAGCCTAAACAGGACTAAAAATACATAGAAGCCCGTCAAGCCCAAAACCCCCCATCACCTTGAGGCGCCCACCTCAAGACAACCCAGGAGCCCGCCCCGGAAGAAGCCACGCCACGGCTAAGCTACTGGACGCGATGCACCCACCTCAATCAAGGCCATGCGGCCGCCTCAAGGCTGCACTCTACGGCCACAGCCACTGCCTCCCATGCGCCCGCCTTAGCCCAGGTGGGGCGCCCGCCTCGGCAGCAGCAGTCCAGCCAGCAGGAAACGAGCCACCATCCTACAATCTCCAACTTGGCAAGTATTCACCCAACCCAACAGAAGATACAAGGAACCAGCTCGAACCGTCCTATCTCTAACAGCTAGAGATGTGTAACAAATCCAAGCAATGCTTGAACATGTCAGTAGTAGCTGGCTTCGTCAACATATCAGCAGCATTCTCCGTAGTGTGAACCTTCTCTAACACAACCTCACCCATATCAATCAACTCCTGAATCTTGTGAAACCGAACATCAATATGCTTCGTCAGTTGATGATAAATATGATTATTTGCTAGAAAAATCGCGCTTTGACTGTCACAAAGCAACTTCACTCCACCTTGCTGAATGTCCAATTCATTGACTAAACCCCGAAGCCATAAGGCTTCCTTTGCAGCTTCAACCGCTGCCATGTACTCCGCTTCCGTTGTAGACAATGCAATGATGGACTGAATCATAGACCTCCAACATATAGGACCACCTGCAAGAGTAAATGCATATCCCGTAGTCGACCTCCTCCGATCCAAGTCACCCGCATAATCTGAATCAACATATCCCACAACAGAAAGCTCCTCACTCTTACCTCCAAACATGATGCCATAATCCATAGTTCCCTTCAAGTATCTAAGAACCCACTTAACTGCTTCCTAATGCTGTTTACCCGGATTCGCCATATACTTGCTAACCAAACTAATGGCTTGCGCCAAATCTGGCCTAGTGCAAACCATAGCATACATGAGACATCCCACTGCGCTTGCATAGGGAACCTTCGACATATTCTGAATTTCTTCAGTAGAACTCGAGAAATACGAGGCGAGATAAACTAAAATGACTCGCCAATGGTGTCTTCACAGGTTTTGCATTCCGCATATTGAACCTCTCCAACACCTTCTCCACATAGCCAGCTTGAGACAACCACAATCTCCTAAATTTCCTATCTCGGCGAATCTCCATCCCAAGAATCTTCTTGGCTTCCCCCAAATCCTTCGTGTCAAACTCTCTACTCAATAAGGTCTTCAAATGATTGACCTCGTTCTTGCTTCTACCAGCGATAAGCATATCATCCACATATAGTAACAGAAAAATATATGAGCCATCATCAAGGCTCTTCACATAAACGCAGCAATCATACTCACAACGCTTGTAGCCAATACGTACCATGTAGGAATCAAATCTAGTGTACCACTGCCTCGGAGACTGCTTCAGCCCATAAAGTGACTTCTTCAATCTACAAACCAAACGCTCCTGCCCGGGCTCCGTGAACCCATGTGGTTGCTCCATGAAAATTTGCTCATCCAACTCACCATGTAGAAACGCAGTTTTCACGTCCATCTGCTCCAACACCAAATTATAATGTGCTACAAGACCCAACACAATTCGAATAGAAGTCTGCCTCACATGATAGGCAAAAAATCTCATTATAATCCACCCTCTCGCTGCGAGTACCCTTTGCTACCAACCGAGCCTTGAACTTTTCCCCTCTTTTACGTCGCTTCTTTACGCTTAAAGACCCACTTGCAACCAATAGCACGCTTCCCTTTAGGAAGCTCCACCAAATCCCATGTATTGTTCTTGTACAATGACTCCATCTCCTCCGCCATAGCAGTTACCCACTTATCCTTTTCCGGACTGTTTATTGCCTCCTTAAAAGTACTTGGGTCTCCACTACTAAGAACAAGAACATACGAAGCCATGTCTTCAAACCCATACCTGACCGCTGGCTTGATTACTCTCTTAGGTCTCCCAACTGAAGTACTAGCCGCTTCAGTTTCCTGTGTAGTTACCTCTGAATCCGGAAGAGTGAGATCTGCATCAGTTTCATCCTCATATAACTCCACCTCAATGACTTGCTTCTCGCTCCTTTTGTTTTCTGGCACCTTCTCTTTATCATCTTGAGTACACTTCAACATAGCCTTTTCATCAAAGACTACATCCCTACTGATCACCACCTTGCTCGACTTGGGATCCCAAAGCTTGTATCCTTTCACACCTGTTTCATATCCGAGAAAGATACACTATTTTGACTTTGGGTCAAGCTTCAACCTCTCTTCACCATGAATATGCACATAGGATGGACACCCAAACACCCGGATATCGGTGAAGTCTATCTCATTACCCGTCCATACCTCCTCCACAAATCTGTTATCCAAAAATACTCTAGGTGATCTGTTTATCAAGAAACATGCCATACTCACCGCATCAGCCCAAAAATTCTTTGCTAACCCCGCATTGAATTGTAGACACCTAGCCCTTTTCGCAATAGTTCTATTCATCCTTTCAGCCACACCATTTTGCTGTGGTGTCTTGCGTACTGTGTAGTGCCTCTTGATTCCATGCTCTCTACAGAACTTCTTGAACTCGCCATCTGTGTACTCTATCCCATTATCACTTCTCAAACACTTGATTTTTTGCCCCGTTTGATTTTCCACTTCAGCTTTCCACACCTTGAACTTCTAAAAAATTTCTGACTTGTGCCTCATGAAGTAAACCCAAACCTTCTTAAAAAAATCATCAATAAACGTCATGAAGTAATAATGGCCACCCCTTTATTCTATTCTAATAGGCCCCCACACATCTGAATGAACATAATCGAGAATGCCCTTTGTTGTATGCTTACCCGTCTTGAATTGCACCTTGTTCTGCTTTCCAAGAACATAATACTTGCAAAACTCCAGTTTACAAGTTTTCACACCCTTCAACAACTTTCATTTATGAAGTTCACGCATTCCCCTTTCACCCATGTGACCAAGCCTTATATGCCACAGAAAGGCATCAGTATCAACCTCAGACTCAACGGATGTTACTCCACCTACAACTGTGCTTCCTAGCAACCTATAGATGTTTTTAGAGCCCTTTTCACCCTTCATCACAACTATAGCACCCTTAACTACTTTCAATACTCCACCTTGTGCTTTATAGGACATACCGTTAGCATCCAAGGTACCCAATAAAATCAAATTTTTAGAAACATCCACTACAAGGAAAACCGGGTTTAGAGACGGAAATTTAGAGACGGACGAAATATGTAGCTAATTTGGCGACAGATTAGAGACAGAACCAAAAATCAGAGACGGATTCGGATTCCGTCTCTAAATTAGAGACGGATTCAGATTCCGTCTCCTAGTTCGAGACGGAATATGAATCCGTCTCTAATTCAGAGACGGAATCTGAATCCGTCTCTAATATAGAGACGGAATCCGAATCCGTCTCTAATTTAGAGACGAAATTTGATTCCGTCTCTAATTTAGAGACGGATTCAGATTCCGTCTCTAAATTTTAGAGACGGGTTTTGTATCTGTCTCTAAAATAGAGACGGATTCTCTTAGAGACGGGTTTTGTATCTGTCTCTAAAATAGAGACAGATTGAGAATCCGTCTCTAAATTAGAGACATTCAGAATCCGTCTCTAAACTTTAGAGACAGATTTTAACCCGTCTCTAATTTAGAGACAGATTTTTGAATCCGTCTCTAATTTAGTGACAGATTCAACATCTGTCTCTAAAATTTAGAGACAGATTTAGTATCCGTCTCTAAATTTGACTTTTCTTCTATATACTTTCATTTGTTTAGTTTTTTTCTATTTTTTTTATAACTTTTTCTAAAAAAACCACTGATTAACAAAGGCTAAAATATTGTTTTCTAGTCAATAAAAATTTTTTAAAAAAATAAAAAATAAATATAGGGTAGTCCGTCCCTCTTTTGACTTTTCTTCTATATACTTTCATTTGTTTAATTTTTTTCTATCTTTTTTCTATAACTTTTTCTAAAAAAAACCACTGATTAACAAAGGCTAAAATATTGTTTTCTAGTCAATAAATTTTTTTTTTAAAAATAAAAAATAAATATAGGGTAGTCCGTCCCTCTTTTGACTTTTCTTCTATATACTTTCATTTGTTTAGTTTTTTTCTATCTTTTTTTTTAAAACTTTTTCTAAAAAAAAACCACTGATTAACAAACGCTAAAATATTGTTTTCTAGTCAATAAATTTTTTAAAAAAATAAAAAAATAAATATAGGGTAGTCAGTCCCTCTTTTGACTTTTCTTCTATATACTTTCATTTGTTTAGTTTTTTTCTATCTTTTTTTCTATAACTTTTTCTAAAAAAAACCACTTATTAACAAAGGCTAAAATATTGTTTTCTAGTCAATAAATTTTTTTAAAAAATAAAAAATAAATATAGGGTAGTCCGTCCCTCTTTTGACTTTTCTTCTATATACTTTCATTTGTTTAGTTTTTTTCTATCTTTTTTTCTATAACTTTTTCTAAAAAAAACCACTTATTAACAAAGGCTAAAATATTGTTTTCTAGTCAATAAAATTTTTTTTAAAAAATAAAAAATAAATATAGAGTAGTCCGTCCCTCTTTTGACTTTTCTTCTATATACTTTCATTTGTTTAGTTTTTTTCTATCTTTTTTTCTATAACTTTTTCTAAAAAAACCACTGATTAACAAAGGCTAAAATATTGTTTTCTAGTCAATAACAACTTTTTCACAAAATAAAAAATAAATATAGGGTAGTCCGTCCCTCTTTTGACTTTTCTTCTATATACTTTCATTTGTTTAGTTTTTTTCTATCTTTTTTTCTATAACTTTTTCTAAAAAAACCACTGATTAACAAAGGCTAAAATATTGTTTTCTAGTCAATAAATTTTTTTTTAAAAAATAAAAAATAAATATAGGGTAGTCCGTCCCTCTTTTGACTTTTCTTCTATATACTTTCATTTGTTTAGTTTTTTTTCTATAACTTTTTCTAAAAAAAACCACTGATTAACAAATGCTAAAATATTGTTTTCTAGTCAATAAACATTTTTTTTAAAAAATAAAAAATAAATATAGGGTAGTCCGTCCCTCTTTTGACTTTTCTTCTATATACTTTCTTTTGTTTAGTTTTTTTTCTATAACTTTTTCTAAAAAAAACCACTAATTAACAAAGGCTAAAATATTGTTTTCTAGTCAATAAAAATTTTTAAAAAAATAAAAAAATAAATATAGGATAGTCCGTCCCTCTTTTGACTTTTCTTCTATATACTTTCATTTGTTTAGTTTTTTTCTATCTTTTTTTCTATAACTTTTTCTAAAAAAAACCACTGATTAACAAAGGCTAAAATATTGTTTTCTAGTCAATAAAAATTTTTAAAAAAATAAAAAAATAAATATAGGGTAGTCCGTCCCTCTTTTGACTTTTCTTCTATATACTTTCATTTGTTTAGTTTTTTTCTATCTTTTTTCTATAACTTTTTCTAAAAAAAACCACTGATTAACAAAGGCTAAAATATTGTTTTCTAATCAATAAAAATTTTTTTAAAAAATAAAAATAAATATAGGGTAGTCCGTCCCTCTTTTGACTTTTCTTCTATATACTTTCATTTGTTTAGTTTTTTTCTATCTTTTTTTCTATAACTTTTTCTAAAAAAAACCACAGATTAACAAAGGCTAAAATATTGTTTTCTAGTCAATTAAAATTTAAAAAAAAATAAAAAATAAATATAGGGTAGTCCGTCCCTCTTTTGACTTTTTTTCTATATACTTTCATTTTGTTTAGTTTTTTCTATCTTTTTTCTATAACTTTTTCTAAAAAAACCACCGATTAACAAAGGCTAAAATATTGTTTTCTAGTCAATAAAAATTTTTAAAAAAATAAAAAAATAAATATAGGGTAGTCCGTCCCTCTTTTGACTTTTCTTCTATATACTTTCATTTGTTTAGTTTTTTTCTATCTTTTTTTCTATAACTTTTTCTAAAAAAAACCACTGATTAACAAAGGCTAAAATATTGTTTTCTAGTCAATTAAAATTTAAAAAAATATAAAAAATAAATATAGGGTAGTCCGTCCCTCTTTTGACTTTTCTTCTATATACTTTCATTTGTTTAGTTTTTTTCTATCTTTTTTTCTATAACTTTTTCTAAAAAAACCACCGATTAACAAAGGCTAAAATATTGTTTTCTAGTCAATAAATTTTTTTTAAAAAATAAATAAATAAATATAGGGTAGTCCGTCCCTCTTTTGACTTTTCTTCTATATACTTTCATTTGTTTAGTTTTTTTCTATCTTTTTTTCTATAACTTTTTCTAAAAAAAACCACTGATTAACAAAGGCTAAAATATTGTTTTCTAGTCAATAAATTTTTTTTTAAAAAATAAAAATAAATATAGGGTAGTACGTCCCTCTTTTGACTTTTCTTCTATATACTTTCATTTGTTTAGTTTTTCTATCTTTTTTCTATAACTTTTTCTAAAAAAACCACTGATTAACAAAGGCTAAAATATTATTTTCTAGTCAATAAAAATTTTTTAAAAAATAAAAAATAAATATAGGGTAGTCCGTCCCTCTTTTGACTTTTCTTCTATATACTTTCATTTGTTTAGTTTTTTTCTATCTTTTTTTCTATAACTTTTTCTAAAAAAAACCACTGATTAACAAAGGCTAAAATATTGTTTTCTAGTCAATAAAAATTTTTAAAAAAATAAAAAAATAAATATAGGGTAGTCCGTCCCTCTTTTGACTTTTCTTCTATATACTTTCATTTGTTTAGTTTTTTTCTATCTTTTTTTCTATAACTTTTTCTAAAAAAAACCACTGATTAACAAAGGCTAAAATATTATTTTTTAGTCAATAAAAATTTTTAAAAAAATAAAAAAATAAATATAGTGTAGTCCGTCCCTCTTTTGACTTTTCTTCTATATACTTTCATTTGTTTAGTTTTTTTCTATCTTTAGGGTTTAGGGGTTAGGGTATAGGGTTTAGGGGATAGGGTATAGGATATAGGGTATAGGGTTTAGGGTTTAGGGGTTAGGGTATAGGGTTTAGGGTATAGGGTTTAGAATTTAGGGTATAGGGTATAGGATTTAGGGTTTAGGGGTTTTTTTTTTTTTTGAAGAACCAGGACGTCACCTGGGAATTTTATTGAAATAAATAAAATTACAAGGATGAGATGGAACAAAACCCAACTCTAAAACCAAACTTACAGCCAATAAAATGGCTAAAAGACCAAGACTAAATCAGCTCCTTCAAGGTAAACAACACCTGTCCACAAATGTCCCCAAAAACCCCACCATCTTGGCCACAATTTACACCAGCTCGGCCACAATTGGCACAAAAAGGCCCACCATCTCTGCCACAAATGGCCCCAAAAGCCACACCAAGCAATTAACCACAGCAGGCCCAATCCATGGCTCCCTTGGAAAAGCCCAAACCGTGATGAAGCCAAGGTAAGAGATTTGGGAGCGGACGCTCCCTCCACCGGAGAGCGCGCCCGTTGCGGCTCTCCACAGTGAAAATCAAAAGCGCACTGCACCGAGGAGAGATAAAGGGCACGGCCGTGCCATCCATTGCATGGCCATGCTGAAAACCAACACATGGTCGTGCACATCAGTAAACCAACAGCCATGTCTAAAATGCTGATTTTCCAACACCTTGCATGTCCAAATCCCACTTCTGAAATTCCACAACATAACACCATAAAACCACACTTTGCTGAATATTATAAACACCAGCGAACTTAAATTCCTCAAGGTTGAACCCATCAGAAAAAGCACCAAAACTCCAATATCAACATTCAAACTAAGCATTGCACAATCCTTTTTAAAACACCAGCAAGACTGATTTACCAAAGCATTAAAACCCATAGAAATATCCATTAAATCTCCAAACCTCAGCAATACAACGAGCATGTGTCGCACGACTGAGACCCTCTTCTGTAGAAATCCAAACATCAGCAATACATGACGCAATGCCCAATATTGACAACAACAATCACCAAACAACCAACCACACCAAATATTCAGCTCCATATCAATGTCTCTCCACATAAGTACCCATATCATCAAATCTCAAGGCATTTATCACCTCCCCCGGCAAAACAAAATCCGTTTCAAACCTCCTATGTTGACGATGAACATGAGCCTCAGCTGCTAACCGATCTGCAACTCCATTACACTCCCGTAAAACATGACGAACAACAAAATCTCCCAACAATCGGCTACATTCCCTTAGTTCATAAGAGTATTGCCAAGGACCCGAATGTTGACCTTTCAAGATTCCGACTGCCACCAAGGAATCAGACTCAACCTGAACCGAGGACAAATGAAACTCTCGGCACAGGCGTAATCCATCCCTCAACGCATAAATCTCGGCCTTCATATTTGTGCCCATCCCATAGTAATTTGAAAAGGCACAAATGAAACCACCCCTCCAATCGCGAATGATACCTCCTCCCGAACACTCCCCATGTACCGAGGATCCATCTGTATTGAGAGTAAAACCGTAATCACGAGAAGGCTCCCAACGCAAAGTTCTTCTCCTCCTAACCTTGACCTCGGCCACCCTTAAACCAAACTGTTCAAAATCAACCTAGCTCCTGCAGTCGGTTTTGCCTTGGGAATCATATATGAACACAAATCCACCAATGCATTTTGCACCCCTTCAATAATTGACCTAAACTCCATCTGTTTATCTTCGAAGACCATTTTGCATCTTGCCTTCCACAATCCCCAACAAACAAACAACATAATCCCCATACGCACCAAACCAATTTGAGACCTACGAGATTGTCCCCCGCACCAAATATCCCAAAGCTGATGAAAATCTGAGTAGTGATAACCAATCCCAAAAAACAAAGCCCAATGCTGCCACAAAGACTGAGCCATCGCAGAATGGAGAAACAAATGCTCTAAAGTTTCTCTGTTACTACCCGAAGGACAATAAATGCATCTAGGAGGAATAAAGAAACCCCTCTCTTCCAAACGAGCATCCACCGGAAGCCCGTTATTCATTAGTCTCCACCAGAAACCGCTAACTTTAGTGGGGATATGCTTATGCCAAATCTTTGCGTCCCAATCCACAAGTGGATTGTGAACCCTATGATGCTCCCACCAAGCAGTCGTTTCAAAATTCCCAGACCGAGTCAAAGTACAAATAACCCGATCCCTCACAGTAGCATCAATAGACACCCTCCGAATGTTATCATGTAAATGAACGGGAATGTGGGGAAGCAACTCATCTAGCACCATCAGACCCTCCCGGACTAACAAACCAGGATAGACAGGCCTAGGGCCACCTATCCTCTCACCACACCAATTGTCCACCCAAAAACTGATATCACCCTTACCAACCACCCACCTACTGCACTCCTCGATCTGATTTAAAAAAGCAGCTGCCGCTTTCCAAGCATGAGAACTAGACTCTGAAGCATGCAAACCATATTTCTCACGGATGAAAGTCGCCCATAAAGATGACCCATGTAAAGCCACCCAAGCCAACTTGGCCAACATCATATTATTAACCTCTGTTAAAGATCTTAACCCCAAACCACCTTCCTGTATAGGTTTACAAACTTCCTTCCAAGCGACCCATTGCGGACGCCTTTCATCCCCATTACTCCACAGAAACTGAGCCATAATTCCTTCAATGTTTTTAATCACTCCCTTGGGGACCTTTAAAACACCCATGGAATAAATGGGAATACTACTCAACACAGATTTGATCAATATAAGCTTACCTCCAAACGACAGCAGCCGAGATTTCCATCCAGTAACCCTCTTCATAATCTTTGCCTCCAACTCTGAAAAATGAACTCTCTGTATTCTGCCTTTGAATAGTGGAATACCTAAATACTTCAATGGGAATTGCTGATGCGTACACCCGGACCACCTCCGAATGTTCTCAATTTCAAAATTTCTCATCTTCTTCCCCACATAAAAACCGCTTTTCTCAAGATTTATAAGCTGCCCAAAAGCCCGCTCATATCTATTCAACACACCCCGGAGACCTTCTATAGATCTCCTCCGCCCATTACAAAATATCAACATATCATCAGCATATAATAGGTGGGAAATCGGGACCCCACCTCTCCCATGCTCATAAGGCTGAAAAGTGTTTTCCCGAAGCGCTCTGTGCATGGCTCGCGACAACACCTCTTGCGCAATGATAAACAACAACGGAGACAAAGGATCACCCTGTTTCACACCCCTCGAAGAAGCAAAGAAACCATGAGCTACTCCTCCCAACCTGATTGAATACCAATTACCCTGCACTAAACGCCACACCAAATCTCTGCATCTGCTATTAAACCCAAACGCAGCCATAGCACGAAACAGAAAATCCCACTCAAGCCGGTCATAAGCTTTAGACATATCTAGCTTGAATAGAACATTGCCTCCCACCACTTTCTGATCCACCCTATGCACAAGCTCATGAGCCAACGCAATATTCTCCTGAATGCCTCTTCCCTTGATAAAGCCCGTTTGCTCCGGAGATATCACCTTATGAATTACTGAAGCCATCCGAATAGTAAGAATTTTAGAAATAACCTTGTTCAAGAAAGTCGATAAACTAATGGGTCTCAAATCCTTAAAACCTGATGGCTTATCCACCTTAGGCAAAAGAATTAGGACATTAGAGGATAAACCCCTAGGCAATGCCACCCCATTATAAAAAGCCTGAACCGCTGCCACAACATCCGCCTTTATAATAGACCAACAACCCCGGAAAAACTGACCCGTGAAGCCATCCACCCCCGGAGCACTATCGGCATTCAAAGATTTAATAGCCTCCCAAACCTCATCTTCACTCGGAATAGCTGTCAGAAAAATATTGTCTGCCTCTGTAATATCTTCCCCAATGTCCTCAAAAAGACTATCCTCAATCACATGCGGAGATGATCTAAACATTTCCTCAAAATAAGCCGCACCCATAATGCCCAAAACAGTCTCATTGGTGCACCATGATCCATCCGTCAACTGAAGCTTCAAGGCATTCATTCTACGCCTTTCCTTAATACTCGCATGAAAGAAAGCAGAATTTCTATCCCCATCTTGCACCCATAACTGCCTAGACTGCTGCTGTTTCATCTCATTTTCCCACCTCAAAACCTGAGATAAATCAGCCTTCTTCTGTTTCAGCAACAAAACCAATACTATCATCCCAACCCTGCTGCAGTTGTACGTCCAAACCCAAAATCTCATCCTGCAACTTATTGATCTTCCTGAATATATTACCAAAAACCTCCCAGTTCCACCGACGGAGAGCTTTGCGCAGGGCATGTAATTTCTTATGAAGTCGTTCAAGAGCATTCCCCCCATACCACTTATTCCAAATCTAGGGTTTAGGGGTTAGGGTATAGGGTTTAGGGTTTAGGGTTTAGGGTTTAGGGTATAGGGTATAGGGTATAGGGTTTAGGTTATAGGGTATAGGGTTTAGGTTTAGGATTTAGGGTTTAGGGTTTAGGGTTTAGGGGTTAGGGTATAGGGTTTAGGGTATAGGGTTTAGAATTTAGGGTATAGGGTATAGGATTTAGGGTTTAGGGGTTAGGGTATAGGGTTTAGGGTTTAGGGTTTAGGGTTTAGGGTTTAGGGTTTAGGGTTTAGGGTTTAGGGTTTAGGGTTTAGGGTATAGGGTTTAGGGTATAGGGTATAGGGTATAGGGTTTAGGTTATAGGGTATAGGGTATAGGGTTTAGGGTTTAGGGTTTAGGGGTTAGGGTTTAGGGGTTAGGGTATAGGGTTTAGGGGTTAGGGTTTAGGGTTTAGGGTTAAGAGTTTAGGGTTAGGGTTCAAGGTATATGGTTTGGGGTTTAAACCCTAAATCTTATACCCTATACCCTATACCCTAAACCCTAAACCCTAAACCCTATACCCTATACCCTAACCCCTAAACCCTAAATTCTATACCCTATACCCTAACCCTTATACATGATACCCTATAGCTAACCCCTAAACCCTATACCCTAACCCCTAAACCCTAAACCCTATACTCTAACCCCTAAACCCTAAACCCTATACCCTAAACCCTAAACCCTAAACCCTATACCCTAAACCCTAAATCCTAAACCCTAACCCCTAAACCCTAAACCCTAAACCCTATACCCTATACCCTAACCCCTAAACCCTATACCCTATACCCTATATCCTATACCCTATACCCTAAACCCTATACCCTAACCCCTAAACCCTAAACCCTAAACCCTAACCCCTAAACCCTATACCCTAAACCCTAAACCCTATACCCTAACCCCTAAACCCTAAATTCTATACACTATACCCTAACCCTTATACATGATACCCTATAGCGGGCCCCTAAATCCTATACCCTATACCCTAAAACCTATACCCTAACCCCTAAACCCTAGACCCTATACCCTAAATCCTAAACCCTAAACCCTAAATCCTATACCCTATACCCTAAATCCTATATCCTATACCCTAAACCCTAAACTCTAAACCCTAAACCCTATACCCTTATACATTATTAAATTATTATTAATAAATTTTAAATAATTAAATTAATGAGTATTATTATTAATTAATAAAATTATTATTTTTGATATTATGTATTATTACTAGATATTATTAATATTATTATTAATTATTCAATAATAATTACTAATATATTCAATTATGTAATTGAATAATTAACAATAACATCATTATTAGTCTTATTATTAAGTATTATTACTAATTACTATTTTCTTTAAAGATAAAATTATTGTTATTGTTAATAAGTATTTTTTTAATTTATTAATATCAATTATTACTTAGGTATATTAATATTTCTTAGAAGTTTAAATTATTAAATTATTATTAATAAATTTAAAATAATTAAATTAATGAATATTATTATTAATTAATAACATTATTATTTTTTATGTTATGTATTATTACTAGTTATTATTATTATTTTATTCAATTATATAATTGAATAATTAACAATAACATCATTATTAGTCTTATTATTAAGTATTATTATTAACTATATGATAATGTTATTATTCTTGATATTAGGCATATTACTATAACTAAAATTTTGGGTAAATAAAATAAAAGCATGTAAATATTTTAGATAACTTTTTGTAAATTTCAGTTCTAAAAAAAATCTAAAATATTTTTTCCTATTCAATAAAAAATAATAAAAATTTCTACTTATTATTAATACTATTATTTATATTGTTACTGATTACTCCCTCCGTCCCACCGATCTTAAGAAAACTTTTCATTTTGGGCATCCCACCAATCTTAAGAATTCCCAAAATGGAAAGTTTTTATCACTATTCTCTCCACTCATTCTCTCTCCTACATTATTTTAATACTCACAACACCATTATAATTTACTATTCTCTCTCCTATTTTACTATTACACTCACAACATTTACAATTTCCTTAATCCCCCTGCCATTTGAAAATTTCCTAAGATCGGCGGGACGGAGGGAGTATATAATTAATATTAATATTAATTAATTAATTAATTTTATAATTAATAATTTATTAATAAATATTATTAATAATAAATATTATTATTCTTAATATTAGACATAAATATTTTAGTTAGTGTATAATATAGTGTGAAATAAATATAAATACGTGATGTGGCATTGTTTGATTGGGTTTCAAAGTTTCACGGGGATTAAGAGTCAAAGCTATATCCAACCCTTCAAACCATTCAATCCAAAGGCCATAACATTTTAATTAAAATCAATTACTCCCCTCCCTATATCTCTCCTCATTTCTCTCTCTCTCTTTCCACATTTCAAAAACCAGATCGACGGTTTCTCTCTCTCTCATTTCCCTCACCGTCTTCTTCATCCACCGGCGACACCACGACTTCAGTCTTCTTCTCCCTCCGTCACTCTCTCTCTCTTTCTCCTCAAACCGGAAACCCTTTTCTCTCTCTCTCACCGTCTCAGCCTCCGCCGTCTCCCTCACCGTCTTCTTCGACCTCGCCGTTCAATTCGTGGAAACCTAGTATGGTAAACTCTCTCTCTCTCTCTCTCTCTATCGATCTAAATCAAAACCCGAATTTTGATTTTGATTTGGTTGAGTTCGGTTTGGTTGGATTTTGATTTTGATTTTGATTTTTTGTTGATTTTGTTGGATTCAATAAGATCAATACACACCACACACGGTGTACGTAGTGGAAACCCCACATACTTGCGGGATTCTCGAGAAAATGCCGTCTTTCTAAGGGAAGAATGAGTTGAGAAAGTTTAAAGAGACCATCGGCATTGAGGGAAGAAGAAATGAAATTGAGCTTGCTAGAGAAGACGAGAGGAGTACAAATTTGATTTGAATTCATGGCGTTTTGGTGGTTGATTTTAGTCATAGATTCAGCGAGGATGATGCTTATTTGGAATATCGAAGTGGTGCTCTGGAGGTGAAGCGGCCGCCTCGGTTTGCTTCATGCGGCCGCATCTGATGTGTCAATTTTGGGGCCAAATTGCGAGGTTGAGGCGCACGCCTCATTGGTTTCCATGCGGCCGCCTCGGGTTTTGTGTCTTGGCCGAGCTTACGGGCCATTTGGCGGCATGGAGGATTCTTTGTTGGGGCCAAACTTGGCCTATTACGCATTGGTGGTGGAAGTTTGTGAGGACTATTTGAGTATAAAAGAAATTTAGGGGACCGATTTGGTAATAATAAAAGTTAAGGGGCCGATATGAAAATAATAAAAGTTAAGGGTGATTTAAAAATAAAAAAAGGTAAGGAATTTGATTTAATATATATTTAAAAATATATATTTATATATTTTAATATATATATATATATATATATATATATATATATATATATATATATATATATTTAAAATATATTAATATATATTTTTAAATATATATTTAATTTTTTTAAAAAAATATCAATTTAGCGACGGAAATATCCGTCGCTAAAATGGTTCGAAAATAAAATGACAAATTAAATAGAGACGGAAAATTGCCGCTAATCCGTAGACGGTCATATACGTAGCTAATTTAGAGACGGACATATCCCTGTCTCTAATTTAGAAACGGACATATCTCTCTAATTTAGAGACGGACATATCTGTCTCTAAATTAGAGACGGACATATCCGTCTCTAAAATAGCTACAAAATAGCGACGCCCAATTTAGCGACAAACCTGCACCCACGGAATAGCTACGGAATAAATCCGTAGCTAAACACGATTTAGCTACGGAATCTTCATTTTAGCTACGGAATTTGCCGTAGCTAAAATGGATTTTCCTTGTAGTGATCTGGCACATGTCTAACATCACATAACATTCTAACCACACCATCATGCATCTTAATTCTAATAGTTCCTATGCCTGCAATTTTACAAGTAGCACCATTACCCATAGTAACTATACCAGAATTAACTGACCTGTAGGTATCGAACCAATCACGATTCGCCATCACGTGAAACGAACATGACGAATCCAGAATCCAGCCATCTGTCGGGTGCTCTACAGCTGATGAAGTCGTGAGAATATCACCATCCACGTCCTCCGAGCAATCTTCAACCACATTAACTGGCTTTGAAGATCCTTTTTTGCCTTTACCGTTCCCCTTCTCCGGACAATTCTGCCTCTTGTGCCCCTTCTGCCCACACTTGAAACAATTCCCCTTATACTTCTTCCTTGACTGCGAATGGGAATTCTGCCTCTGTGAATTATCCCGGAACTGGCCTCTCCCACGTTCCTGATTCTCCTTCACAAACAACCCTTCACCCGCAAGTTCATCAACAGACTTCTTCCGTTTATGAAAAGCTAGAAGAGCTTCTGTGACCGGTTGCAATTCCACAGTATCCTTCCCACAAGTCAACGTAGTAATAAGGTTTTCGTATGTCGAAGAAGCCGACAACGAATTCAATAGCATCAACGCCTTGTCCTCCGCCTCAAACGTTACCTCCACCCTAACCAAATCTTTGAGAATTTGATTAAACGTGTGGATATGAGATTCAAGATCCGAACCCTCTGCCATCTTAAGCCCATATAACCTTTGCTTTAGATGCAACTTGTTCGACAAAGATTTTGACATATACCTGACCTCCAAAATCTCCCAAACCTTCGTCGGTGATTCTTCATCGATCACGTGATACACCACCTCATCTGCAAGGAACTGCCGTATTGAAGATACAACCCGTTCTTGCTACTCCTTCCATGTACCTTCTTCGATATCAGCAGGCTTAGTTGAATGTCGAAGAACTTTTTCCAAGCCTGCTTGAACCAGAAAATCCTTCACCCTCCTTTGCCACAATGCAAAGTTTCCATGCCCATCGAATTTCTGAACATCGGACTTCACGGTGATAGAATTAACCCTAGCCATCGCAACCAGGCTTTGATACCAGTTGTTGTGCAATCGCAGCGGAAGCAATTAAACAATAACTAAGAACACACAAGCAATTGAGAAATCGAAAGAGAAAAGAGATGGAAATTGATTGGGGTTTTAAACTATGCCTCTTTGTATTATGTGCAATGCAGCCGCCTCAAGGCTGCACTCTACGGCCACAGCCACTGCCTCCTATGCGCCCGCCTCAGCCCAGGTGGGGCGCCCGCCTCGGCAGCAGCAGTCCAGCCAGTAGGAAACGAGCCACCATCCTACAATTATGCTGATATAACTTTTTATTTTCCTTTCATATTCCTCTTACCAGCTTTTCACTCTGAAAGCATTGGAATTGGACCCATTTTTTCATCATAAGCTTCTTTTGAATTCAATAAAGTCGGGCCTTCCATCAATGCTATTTTTGTTTTGGCTTCTTTCTTTCATTGTAATTATCCGAGCATGTTTTTTTCTTCTTTATGTTAGAATGTGAAATTAGTATATTGTTGGGTTGGTACTTATTACTAAGTTAAAGCATACGCACTTATGATTTTGAAATTATATTGTCATGTTTATCAATGTTCTCAGCATCTCTATATTCACACGTTTATCCCATCAATTAATTTCGTAAATCTATTGAAGTTGGTTTGTTAGCTTCTCCCCTCCCTTGGATATAACTGTCTTCTTATACTTACATATACTAACTTCACTGTTTGCTCATAACAGAGTTAGTTTTTGCATAAGGATTGTAATTGCAGTTACTTACATTTTGACCGAGTATTATTATGTGGTTCTCCTTAGCTGGTTTTTATTTCAGCATTCCTGTTAGCGAAAATGGAAACATATAGCTTTTGAAATAATTGAGAAGTTTCAAAATAAGGATGCTTTTGAAATAATTGATAAGTTTCAAAATAATTGTGTATGTACAACTTTTGGAAAAAAATGACAGCTTCGTATTGGACACCTTCAGATCGGGTCGGTTTCGGTAAAGGATTTATAGTGTTCGGATCAAATTCGGATCAGAACATATCTGATCCGAACCCGACCCGTTGCCACCCCTAATTGTTATTAGTTGCCAGAAAGTTTAAAAAAAATTACATCACCAATTTTTGAAGAAATCGATCGCTGAACCAAAACGAAGAAGATAATCCTGGATCACTCTCCAACTTCTAGCGAGGAAAACACGAAAATGAATCTTGCTAATATTCTTTCATGATTGGTTTCAAAGATGATCCTGAAAGCCATAATCTCGATCCGTGGATGATTAAAATCTTACCCCTTGAAAAAATCCCGCAAAAGATTGACTCTGTTCACGATAAGAATAAAGGAAATAATGATTTAAATCAATAATTTTCGGTTGTACAACCCCACCAAAGTGATCATCTCTCAAAAAAATCATCTACCTATAAGTACCCCAAGACAGAGCGCTTTCTATCCATACATTCGGGAAGGACACCGAGGTTTCACTTATCCAAAATCACAAAGTATCGAGACTTTTCGAACATTAAAATTGACCAAGAGAGGCAAGAAAGGATCTTTTATACATTAAAATCCTCAGAAGGATCTCGCAGGAATAACAAAAGTCAAAAAACATGATGACTCACGCTGTGATCCGTACGGATCACCTTGTAAAAGGCAAGGGTAATCCGTACGACCACCTTGCACTTCCAAAAAACTATAAATACAACCACCTTATTCCTTCATTTGGGAAAGAAGTTGAGTGCAACATTTGAGAGAATTAGGGGAGATTTTGCTAGAGTGGAGGCAGAATTTTCTCTCCTTTTTATCACTTTCAAAACAACTAAACACCTTCTTCAACAAAATCAAACAAATCCTAGGAAGATAAAAAGAACCAACATTGGTGAGCTCTCCTTCCAAACCCTAAAAACACTATAATCCTTCATTTTAAAGTCTTTAATCCATTTAAAAATTCTTGTTATTAAATCTATTATCTAAAATGTAGTCATTTACTTTTTCTTGTACATTGTATACCGAAAATATCTAAATGATCCTAAAATGCTTTTCCATTCACACCAATGTGTTTAAAAATGGAAGTCTAATTGAGATAGTAGTTTTTTATTATATTCATTTCAAGAATAGTCTATTCCTTATTTACTTTCAAATATCTCCGTCTCTTAAATCATCTTTGGATTTATACCCCTTTTAAGTTACTATTATATAAGTAACCCTAATATTAAAGGATAAACTCATCACTTATTTTTAAGATATGGTTCTAGGGATTAAGGTTACATTGTTGATGTAACCTCACCTCTCCCATTATCTCCTAAATATAATAATATTCAAGTTTATCTTAAAAAATATCTCATTTCTCTACTTTAAACAACCAACTTCCATTGTTTTCTCCCATGAAAAAGCTCAAAAACCACCATTGTTGTACTATTATAGGGCTTAGGGATGATAACATTAGGATTGAATGTTTAACTTTTTCCCATTTTATGTTAAAATTCTGGACAATTTCAAAAGTTGTCTATCTTTGCTGTTTTCAACTCCAATCCTAAAAACATCATAAATAGACTGATAAACACACAAAAATATCATACTGTACATATAGGTCCATATGGACCTCCTTGTAAATGGGACTAATCCGTACGGATCAGTTTGCAAACTATGACATTTGTTCAGTTTTTCCAGTTTTTCTTTTCAGTTTCTGATTTATTTTAAACCTCTTATGTCAAAATAATTTGTTTTCTAAACTGCACTGTTTTATTTTTTTCTCCTTTTAAGTTAAAAAAAATCATTTGATCTTAAACAAACAAACACACACAAATTTTTCAAAAGTATCATAAATATAAAGCGTTTCGGGTGAGCAATAATATTCTTTTCACGAGGCGTAATGCGACATCGGAACTCAAAATCTTACATTAAATATGCATTTTTTTAATGTTTTGGGCTCAAAAAACGGTATGTCGACTCTCTTTTAAAGAAATTAATTAGTTCAAAATTTTAAAGGATTTTGAAACTTTCCATGTGTTTGAGCATCGAATCGGGTATTTTCACTACCAGCAGTGGAATCGAAGAACGAAAGCAGCGATTGGAGCTGAAGAAAAAGATTATGACTCGGATGCTTCTGTTCTCTAAGTTTAATTTTTTTTGTGAGTCTTGTGTACGGGTGAGTGGATGTGTTTTTTTAATTTAGCTTTGTGTTTATTTAGGAATTTAAAAGGAAAGTATATGAAGGGCCAATCGACCTATATGGGTAACGTACTTTTGAGTTTTTATCAAATAAGGCAACATACTCGTTTGTGACAAAGATAATCAACATACTTTTGTCAATTATCAAATAAGGTAATGTACCATTTTTTAGCTAACGACGTTAAATTTTTAACTGAAATCTGACTTGGCACCTAAAATGTTAATTTGTTAACTTAGTCATCAATTTTTGGGTCAAAATGTTAAAGCTTTTGCTGAAAATTAACAAACGTTTTCTTCATTAATCCCTTTCAACCCACCATCACCACCGCCACAACCCACCACACTAAGTCCCTCTCAATTTTTTTTCCTGTTATCTTCTATTGATTGAATGTGCCCTTTCTAGTTTAGATGAATTTGATAGAAATAAAAACCAGCTATAGTTATTGTATTATGCTGATATTAATTTTTATTTTCCTTTCATATTTCACTTACCAGCTTTTCACTCTGAAAGCATTGGAATTGGACCCTTTTTTTTCATCATAAGCTTCTTTTGAATTCAATAAATTCGGGCCTCGCATCAAGGCTATTTTTGTTTTGGCTTCTTTCTTTCATTGGAATTATCCAAGCATGTTTTTTTCTTCTTTATGTTAGATTATGAAATTAGTATATTGTTGGTTTGGTACTTAATACTAAGTTAAAGCATCCGCACTTATGGTTTTGAAATTATATCGTCATTTTTATCAATGTTCTCAGTATCTCTATATTCACACGTTTATCCAATCAATTAATTTCGTAAATCTATTGAAGTTGGTTTGTTAGCTTCTCCCCTCCATTGGACATAGATGTTTTCTTATATTTACATATACAAAATTCACTGTTTGCCCAAAATAGAGTTTGTTTTTACATAATTATTGTAATTGCAGTTACTTTCATTTTGACTTAGGATTATTAAGTGGATCTCGTTAGCTGGTTTTTATGTCATCATTCTTGTTAGCGAAAATGGAAACAAATAGCTTTTGAAATAATTGAGAAGTTTCAAAATGAGGGTGCTTTTGAAATAATTGATAAGTTTCAAAATAATTGAGTAATTTCTGTGCAACTTTTGGAAAAAAATGACAGCTTCGCATCGGATCGGGGCTCGGATCGGACACCTTCGGATCGGGTCGGGGTTCGGTAAAGGGTTTATAGTGTTCGGATCGGATTTGGATCAGAACGTATCCGATCCGAACCCGACCCGTTGCCACCCCTAATTGTTATTAGTTGCCAAAAAGTTAAAAAAAAAATTACATCACCAATTTTTGAAGAAATCGATCGTTGAACCAAAAAGAAGAAGATCGTCATGGATCACTCTCCAACTTCTAGTGAGGAAAACACGAAAAGGAATCTTGCAAATATTGATGCAGCTCAACGGGACGATAGTTCGGCACAGTAGGAAGCAGTTCACAGGTCACAACTCGTAACCCCCAGCACGACTCGTGACGCTGATCACCACGAGTGCAACAATGAGTACGACTCTTACCACGAGTGGTTTAAGAAGGGAATGACTCGTGACCTCTAGCACGAGTCGTGCTTTCGGCAGAAAACGAGTCTGGTTTTTCTTTTACTGATGTTTGAACATTTAAGTTTAGGTATTTTGGTCTTTTACTTTTGAAGTCGTTTTTAGGGTTTGTGTTGGAGTATTTATACTTGTTTTAGGGTTTTGAAAACTTAGACTTTGATTATTTATGAATTATTAAGAAAATCTTGAAGCTTTCTTTTATCGAATCTTGGTTCTTTCATGTTCGTTCTTTAATCTGTAGCTTCAAGACATCATTTGGTATCAGTTGTCTGGACGAATCGATGGCCGAACGAGGGTGTGGTCGCGGTGGACGTGGTGGTCATGGTAGGGGTCGTGGAGCGGATCTCCAAGAAGACATTCATCATCGCGAACGTGATCTACGTGATGTTGAGATAGACGATCCGAGAAGACAGGTTCAGATACTTCAACTTCAGGTTCAGAATCGGAGGAATCGAGCGGGAACTCCAACGGATGTGGGTTCAGATTCAGATGGTTCTTCCGACGAGGGGGAGTATCAAGAGGGAATCAATCCCTTCGCCAGCAATCATGGACGTCAGAACAGGTATGAGGGAGACTCTTCAAGGGATATCGGTGTCAAGATTGAAATTCCAGAATTTGAAGGTAAAGCCCATCCTGATGAGTTCATTGATTGGCTTAATACTGTTGATAGGGTTTTTGATTTAAAACCTATGAAGGATAGTGCTAAGGTGAAAGTTGTTGCAATCAAATTGAAGAAACATGCTTCAATTTGGTGGGAACATGTTAAAAACAAAGGGCTCGTGAAGGGAAATCCAAGATTCAGTCTTGGGATAAGATGAAGAAAATACTGCGACGAAAGTTCCTTCCTGAGCATTATAGGCAAGAAACTTTTATTGATTATCACAATCTGAAGCTAGGAGATTAATCGGTGGCGGAGTTCATCAATGAATTTGATCGCTTGCGTATGCGATGTGATGTGGCCAAAGAGGATGAACAAATAGTTGCTCGTTTTCTGGGAGGACTTCGTGTTGATATTTCAGATGTGGTTCAGTTGTAGAGTATTGGACTTATGACAATGTTTGCTGCCTTGCTTTGAAGGTTGAGAAACAATTGCAGAAAAAGAAGGTTGTGAATCATTGGCAAAAGAAAGATTTGGCTAATAATCAAGGGAGTAGTAGTTCCGGTGCTCAAAAAGGGGATACTCCTACAACTACTAAAGCACCAGTTGCAGCCAAGCCTACTTTTGTTCCCAACACTTCGAGGGGTAGACAACCTGCCAAGTGCTTCAAATGTCATGGGATCGGTCATCTCAAAGCCGAATGCCCCAACCGACATGTGGTTGTTGGTGTAATGCCCAAGGCATTTAGTTATGTTTGACTTATAAGCTAAACCGCTATGTAATCGTCTTTATCATTTATTATAGAGAAAGTTTATTTGGTTCATTATATGTTTACATGTTTATTATATTGAACTGTGTCCCTAGTTATTGTGAATAACTAGTATAAGTTGGTAATGGATAATCATGGAGATGATTATATGCATGAGATGCACATTACACTTATGGATACTTGCTAGAGAACAAGTATTGGACATGACCTACCGATGAGATTTATGACATGGTCAATAGTCATATGTGTCGTGATTAAATCTCATGATAGTAGTGTCATTGAATCCTTTGAACCAAAGATTATCATCATCTTTCACATGATGAACATCGTGTTTGATATAGTCTAACACTATCTTTAATCGGACAGCAATAAGGGCTATGTTGGTACGATTGGATTCTTGTAGGGAAGAATGATAATTCAAGATGGGATTTGTCCCCCTTAATGAGAGAGATGTTTGTTTGGGCCCCTCGATGAATGATGTTGATGAAATGTGTGGCCACACTCAAGTTATTTGATAGAGATCGAATGCATTTGGATTATCAATATATTCGGAATCGAGAAAGCATTGAACATATGAGTTGACATGGACCATGACTCATGTTTAAATGGACATCGTGGACAAAGGGATTATGACATTTGATCTATCGAGGAATCAAGCTTTGATGTTATATTAATTGGGTGGATATAATGGTTTGCTAGAAACCACTTATGTCTTGTGAGGTCGATGTTTCGACTCACTACCAACATAATATAATTCCTATTGGGTCACACACAAAGAACAAATTTGATTCTGGCTGAAAATCTTGGAAATTGGGGAATGGCACGACTCGTGCCCCTGGTCACGAGTCGTGACATTGAGCAGAACGACTACGTTTTGGCTTCCAAGGAACGACACGTTGACTGTTGACTTTGTGGGGTTGGGCCCGACTCGTGCCCTTGGGCACGACTCGTTCCCTAAACCATCACGAGTGCAATTTTTGTCACGAATCGTGACACGACTTGAATTTGGCTTGGGGCACTCATGGCTGCCTGGAACGACTCATGGCACGAGTCGTGCCCAGGAGCACGAGTCGTGCCCAGAGCGAATTTTGGTCAGTCTGCGTTTCCTTTGGCGATTTGGTTTTGGTTTGACAAGGATTCCTACCCTATTATGATTAGGGATTTATATGTGATATAAATACAATCCTTTGGCTGCCATTAACTTCTCCCCCTATATCATTGTTCTAGGTTTATGAAACTCTAGATTTTGATTATTGATTGAGAATCAAAATCTCCCAAATAATTCCATTATTTTGGCTTTGATTATTAAATATTAATTCAATATTCAAGAGAATCATCTAGCAATCCTACAAGAAGCGTTCTTAATTCATTCGCGTGTGGATCACCATTAGAGGGAGGTTGCTTTATCTCCTAAGGCTTGAAGATCTCTATTAATTGATTCATCACCAAGGTTGAACAAGGAAGATAGAAAATTCGACATCAAAGTTCTAAGCTTGAATTTTGAGATCTATTTTAACAAACATAATCACATTCAAGGTATGTAATTCTATTTCATGTTTCTAATCTCTTCATGCTAGACGGATCTAAGGGCTAGGATTTTGTTGTTGTATAAAAATTTTTCGCTGCGTTTGTAACCCCAAAACCCAACATTGGTATCAGAGCCCTCTGTCTTGCCATGATTAGGATTGAAATTGGCTTGCTAGATTTAATTTGATTAATTGATATCTATGCTATATGAAATAGATCTAGATTTTTTGTGTTTTTGTTTTTGTGAAAAACAAGTATATGAGATATGCCATGATCATGATTTATGATGGATTAATATGATTAGTTTATCACATAGTGAAATTACCCGAATCACGCGCGGACTGCGGCGAGCGGTTCTTTCGAATGGACTTCACTTGGAAAAGAGAGTCGCCATGCCGTTTTGTATTATGAGCCCAAACTTTGAAAATAGATTTGAAAACAAGGTGTCATTTTTATTGGTAGCAAAAACTTGGAAAAGGCTTTGAAAATGGGATATTTTGATTGGTAGCCAAAACATTACAAAAGGCTTTTTTAGTACCGGAGATTGTTAGGTTCGAAGGTCATGTTACGTTTCGGGAAGAGTATTTTGAGATCACCCGAAGAGTAGAGAATTCTGCCGACGAGTAGCATGAGGGCCCCCGAAGAGCGGAAGAAAGACTAGCATTTTTGTGCTAGGGGGAGGAGAGGAGGAAATGGTGTGGAGAAAATGAATGGGGAGGGGGTTTATTTATAGGAGGGGAAACTTGGGGAAGGAGGTTACGTTGCTTAGCTTGGTGGTTTACTGAGTAAAATAGTCCGGCCGGACCCTTCTTCAACTTGGAGGGCATTTTGGTCATTTAGCCTTGAGTTTGATTGATAACGTGTGTTGAGTATGCTTTGACGTTGGGATGCACGGGGTAGTCCCGGGATGTCTCGTTGGCTTGAGAACGGGGAGCTTAACGGGTTCCGGTTAACCTAGAAGGGACAGTTAACGGATTCCGGTTAGCTTTTAACGGATTTTGACGATCCGGATTTGGGTACTTACAGTTAGCCCCTCACCGACGTCACTTTCGGAGGAAGTGGGGTCGTTGAAAAAGATAAGGATCCAAATCGGGGGATGCCTTACTTGGAGAGACCTAGATGGTCAAATGGATGGACCCTTGACGAAAGGATTCCTACGTATCCCGAGCGGGAATCAAGCCGATCGTAGTTCACGGGTGTGAGGGAAATTTGTAGGGGCCTCGACCTGTGGGGAATGATTAGGAGGAGTTCTTCCTGATTGAGATTGTTTTAAAGGCGTCTAAACCTGAGGGAGACTATTTGAAGGCGTCTAAACTGAGGTGATGAGGAGGGCGTGTGGTGCCTCAGACCGAGATTGTTGAAACTTGCGAGGGCGTGTGGCGCCTCTGACCAAGATTTCCGAAACTTACGAGGGCGTGTGGCGCCTCAAACCGAGATTACTGAAGCTTCGAGGGTATGTGGCACCTCAAACCGAGATTGCTGAAACTTGTGAGGGCGTGTGGCACCTCAAACCGAGATTACTGAAAATTTCGAGGGCGTGTGGCGCTTCAGACCAAGATTACTGAAAATTTCGAGGGCGTGTGGCGCCTCTGTGACGATGTTGAATTCCAATTCGCGGAGAAAATTCGATTTTTCGTTCCTTTGAAAACCAAATAAAAATCGAAAAAACGGAGTCGCTACGCCATTTTTGTTTTAAGGGCCAAAACTTTGAAAAATGCCCGGAATGAGAGATTTGGGTTCGGAGGTCACGTTACACGCCGGGAAGAACGTTAGTGTTCACCCGGAATGCCTCGTAAGACGAGTCTTCCAAGCATTAAAAAACATTTGTATGTGTGTGTGTGTGTGTGTGTTACTTTGGCCAAAATAAATTAAAAATTAGAAAAGTAAAAATTGGTAAATCTTTATTAGACTTTGAACGAATCCCATGATTTTTGGTATGATTTTTGGGTTGAGTTTTGGGACTCAAAGGATTTTTTGAAGTCGAAAACCAATTCTGCCAGAATGAAAAAGGCAGTGGACACTTGACTTTGAAATGGATTTAGGGGCTTTAAAACTTCATAATCTGAGGAAACTCAGAGAATGAAAGTTGTTCCAGACACCTTAAATAAGATTTATGTGAAATAATTTTCCATTTTGGAGATGATTTGAGGGACCAAAACCTTCTGGAAATCTCAGATATGAAATCTGGACTTCCAGAGAATGAGGAACTAACCTTGAAAAGAAAATTTGAAAAGGGGAGTTTCACTCACGCAAAAAATAAAGTAAAAATATGTCTGGAAAGCTCTGGATGTCGGCTACAAAAAGTCCTTTGTAGTCAACCCCAAATTCCAAGTTTATCTGTGTCCAAAAAACTAGATATGGACAGAGGTCTTAGAAAGTTGCTACTGGACAGCAACTTTCTTAAGAAGAAAAACATGATTTTAAAGGGGGTTTGGCATCCATGCTTGTCCCCATTTCCCTAGGTTTTGATTAGTGATCACTTGACATTTTAGTGGTGAATCAACTATATCAAACCATCCTTGGGGTACATTAGGACTAAGCACTTCATTTGCTTGGGAAGGGGAATTTTATCCTTTGAAAATGAGATTTGATGTATGAAAATGGTTTTTAGGGTTTTGAAAATGCATTTGCAAGTAAGTAAGAATACTTTGAAGAGAATGTTGATCTTTGTAGAAGATCAACCATGGAGATGAACCTCCATGGTGATCTTCTTGGATCTAGGGCAAGAAGATGAACAAACTACATTTTAGGGTTTGAAAATGCATGCATGGATGAGAGAGATTTAGGGTAAGGAGAGGGAGGTTATACCTATCTTCCTTGTGTTTGTGTATGAAGCTTGAATATGTGAGTGTTTGAATTTGAGAGTGAGTGGGATTTGGGAAAATAATTAAGAGAAAAAGGTGACAATTCTAGAGAATTCTCACTGTTTTCTCCCTATTTTCGCCAAGGTGCAGTTGTGAAATGTGTTGTTGCCTTTTCATTTCTGTGACTGAAGGCCTCAATTTATAGCCCTATGAAATTTCCATAATCATCCGCGCGGACAAGAAGCTTAGCGTGCACTGTTCATTAATTACAGCTGCAAGCTTTGGACACGCAGAATATTTTTTTTAAAATTCAAATTAGGCAGCCGGTTTTTGTTCCAGCAGCTTCTATTTTTGGTTTTTGACCATTTCTTTTGCTTTTTTGATTCTTTTTCTTGGTTTATCTTAAAATGGCAATCCCTAATCTACCCTTGCTTGGTTAGAAATGTTAGGAATTGTTAGAAATGTTAGAAATGTTAAAACTTTCGTTAATTTTCTAACGAAAATACTAACAACTCAAATTGGAGCACTTACAGTAGCCCCTCGGCGACGGCGCTTTCGAAGGAAGCGGGGTCGTCGACAAGAGTAAGGCTCCATATTTGACAGGATGATCAAGTGATCGAGTGGCTGGACCTAGGGATAGGCTACCTACGTATCCCGAACGGGAATCAAGCCGACCGTAGTTTGGGTCTTTGACCCTGGAGTGACTGTTTTAGGATGTCAACCTGGTGAGCGAGTTACGCGGTCGGTTCTTTGAAAGAAGCTCTGTGGGGATAAGAGATGACCATTTTCGGTGCGATGGGTGAAGTTGTATATCCGCTCTGTCGGGGATAGGAATGACCATTTTTGTCGATGGGCGAGTTGTATATCCGCTCCGTTGGGGATAGGAATGACCATTTTGTCGGTGGCTGAAATTGTATATCCGCTCTGTTGGGGATAAGAGATGACCATTTTCGGTCGATGGGTGAGTTGTATATCCGCTCTCGCCGGGGATAAGAGATGACCATTTTGGTCCGGGTGGTTTGAACCTAATGATAGGCTACCTACGTATCCTTAAGAGGAATCAAGCCAGTCGTAGTTCGGGTCTTTGACCCTGGAATGACTATTTTGAGGTGTCAACCTGGTAATGATGGCGTTTTAGGTGCCTCTGACCTTTGAAGATGATGGCTTTTTAGGTGCCTCGGACCTTTGGAGATGATGGCTTTATAGGTGCCTCGGACCTTGATGATGGCATTTTAGGTGCCTCGAACCTTGAAGATGATGGCTTTTTAGGTGCCTCGGACCTTGATTTGAAACATTTTCCCTTAATGGTTTGGGATGGATGGTCCTTCGGTGGACTTCGTCTGCTGCCGAAGGAGAGGGTGACCATTTTGGTCGGGTAGCTGGACCTAATGATAGGCTACCTACGTATCCTTAAGAGGAATCAAGCCAGTCGTAGTTCGAAACGCTGCTGGGGGTTTCGTTGGAGAAAAATCGGGCTTACGTTTTACGGCCGGGGATGATGATGAGGAAAGAAACGGGATTCCGTTAGCTTTGCTGGGGATTTTGGACTTACGTTTTACTGTCGTTGATGATTTTGATGAAAGAAACGGGATTCCGTTATCTTTCTCGGGGAAATCGGACTTACGTTTGACTGCCGTTGATGATTTTGATGAAAGAAACGGGATTCTGTTATCCTTCTCGAAGAAATCGGACTTACGTTTGACTGCCGTTGATGATTTTGATGAAAGAGACGGGATTCCGTTATCTTTCTCGGAGAAATCGGACTTACGTTTGACTTTCGAAGGAGAGGGTGACCGTTTTGGTCGGGTGGCTGGACCTAATGATAGGCTACCTACGTATCCTTAAGAGGAATCAAGCCAGTCGTAGTTCGAAACGCTGCTAGAGGTTTCGTTGGAGAAAAATCGGGCTTACGTTTTACGGCCGGGGATGATGATGAGGAAAGAAACGAGTTGATTTAGCTTTCTTTGAGGATTTTGGACTTACGTTTTACTGCCGTTGATGATTTTGATGAAAGAAACGGGATTCCGTTATCTTTCTCGGGGAAATCGGGCTTACGTTTGACTGTCGTTGATGATTTTGATGAAAGAAACGGGATTCCGTTATCCTTCTCGGAGAAATCGGACTTACGTTTGACTGTCGTTGATGATTTTGATGAAAGAAACGGGATTCCGTTATCCTTCCCGGGGAAATCGGACTTACGTTTGACTGCCGTTGATGATTTTGATGAAAGAAACGGGATTCCGTTATCTTTCTCTGGGAAATCGGACTTACGTTTGACTTCCGTTGATGATTTTGATGAAAGAAACGGGATTTCGTTATCTTTCTCGGAGAAATCGGACTTACGTTTGACTGCCGTTGATGATTTTGATGAAAGAAACGGGATTCCGTTATCTTTCTCGGAGAAATCGGACTTACGTTTGACTGCCGTTGTTGATTTTGATGAAAGAGACGGGATTCCGTTATCTTTCTCAGAGAAGTCGGACTTACGTTTGACTGCCGTTTGATGATTTTGATGAAAGAAACGGGATTCCGTTATCTCTCTCGGAGAAATCGGACATGCGTTTGACTGCCGTTGATGATTTTGATGAAAGAAACGGGATTCCGTTATCTTTCTCGGGGAAATCGGACTTACGTTTGACTGCCATTGCTGATTTTGATGAAAGAAACGAGATTCCGTTATCCTTCTCGGAGAAATCGGACTTACGTTTGACTGCCGTTGATGATTTTGATGAAAGAGACGGGATTCCGTTATCTTTCTCGGAGAAATCGGACTTACGTTTGACTGCCGTTTGATGATTTTGATGAAAGAGACGGGATTTCGTTATCTTTCTCGGGGAAATCGGACTTACGTTTGACTGCCGTTTGATGATTTTGATGAAAGAGACGGGATTCCGTTATCTTTCTCGGGGAAATCGGACTTACGTTTGACTGCCGTTTGATGATTTTGATGAAAGAAACGGGATTCCGTTATCTTTCTCGGAGAAATCGGACTTACGTTTGACTGCCGTTAAGCTCTTTTGAAGAGGTGGTTAACTTTGGTTAACTCTGTTAAGTTGAGGACTAAACTGCAGAGTCCTGAAATTTTAAAGGGCAAAACAGTCATTTTGCCACTTCCATTTCATCCGCGCGGATAGGAGCGTGACCTGGACAGGTTTAAATGAGGGCCAACGCCCTTTTCAGTTCCCTCTTCACTATTTCCAGTTTTCGAGAGAGAGAGAGACGAGGGAGAAGAAGAAAACCGCCATTGAAGGCCTGGGAAGCTTCGAAATCTTCCGATTTTCTTTGATTTTTAAGCAATGGAACACGGGGAAGCTGCTATCCAAGGCCAAGGACGCGGTCCGGTTGCTGAGAGGCGATTAGAGCTTGTTCGAATGAGGAGGCATTACACCCTTTCGCAATCGATTGCGGAGGAGCCGTACCCCGATGCATGGCAACATTGGGCTTCTGATCCGAGTCTCCGTACGGTATACTTCGAATCTCTTCATTCCCTTTGTCGATTTTTCATTTGAAATTGATTTTTGGTGATTTTTTTTTTAGATCCGAAAATTTTGATGTTCTTGGACTTGAAATTTGATTTTGATGATTTGCATGTTGTAATGAGTATGTGGGTAATGAATTTTGTTTGGAAGAAAGAATGGGCATTTTGCCAAAAAAAAATTTTTTAAATTCGAAAATTTGCATTTTAAAATTCAAATTTTTTTATTTTTTTTTGACACTGAAATTGGATTTTTGATTATTTGCATGTTGCAATGTGTTTGAAAAGAGTGGGCATTTTGCCATATTTTTTTTTGCTTTTCTTTTTGGAATATGAAATGATAAGGAATTCGTCCGAATTCGGGACGGACATGAATGTATGCATGTATGCACTCTTGTAGGATTTTTTTTTTTTGTAATGGGATGATGAATGATATGAATGATATGAATGCATTTTTTTTTTTTGTAAGAGTGTGATTTTCTGTGAAAATGGGACGGATTTTCCGTTCCCTTGATTGAATGAATGATTTGTGGAAAAACTGTTTATTTGTGCTATTTTATGAAAAATGGGACGGAGTTTTTTTTTTTTACTTCCGTTGACTCGATGTTATTGACATGCTTTTTTTTTATGTATGAATGAATGAATGGTTGTTGAAAATCTTTTCTTTTGTGTAAGAAAAATGGGGCTGAGTCCATTGTATGCCGTTATCTTTGCCCAGATTTTTTTCAAAATTTTATGTCTATGATGCATGTGTATGCTCTTTTTTTTTTGAATGCAATTTTTTTTTAATGCAAATTTTTTTTTGAATGCAAATTTTTTTTTTTGACTCTTTCTCTTTTTTTTTTCAATTGCAGGGTGGAGATCACTTTGTGACGGCCCAGCGGTGAACAAGATGAAGACTCGAGGATCGGTGGAGTACGTGGTAGACTGTGGGACCGACTTCCGAGTCTTGGGCCGAGGAGCTTTGATGAGTCCTAGACGGATCGTTATTGAGACCGGGCTGTATGAGTTTATCGAGTGCTGAGGGGTTGGTCAAGTTCTCCGAAGCGCAGGTCGATCTTCGCTTTGGGCAACATTGGTGGGACGCGACCCACACATTTCATTTTTAAGGGCGAGGCCACGGTTACACCCTCCGTTACGGCTGCGATTGCGCTGTCCTTTAAAGGACGGAGCATTGAGTGGAGAGACGGCTACATTGATCGGGACTGCGGGAGCTTACGGGCTTTACCCCATTCCCAAAAGGGGATGGGGATGGAGTATATTAGCCGTGGTCTACGGGAAGATCGTAGAGACCATCGGGAATTACGAGTGGGGACGAGAGAGTGGGTGCGGTGCGAGGTTGCCGGGGCTTTCTTGTGGTTTGCCTTTTCGAGCACAGTTTTTGGACACGCCGAGGGGACGGCGATGTTTGCTTTCTTGAGGAGTTTGGAGGATGTGGAGATGGGTGGGGAGGTCTCTTGGGGAGAGCGGGGGCTAGCGAGCTCTATTTTGCCTTGGATCGATACAGCCGGAAGGCTGTCAGCTCTTTGACATGCTTCGAGTTTCCTCTGGAGGTACAAGCTTTCTTCTTGCTTTCTCTCTTTTCTTTAAGCACGTATTCCTCATCTCCTTTTTTTTTTGCACCGGATTGATAGGATTCTTCCCTTTCGCAGGTATGGGCTCTGGAGTTCTTTCACGTCACGATGTGGCGGCAGCCGGCGGAATACATCGGAGCATACCTGGCCATGCTCTCCTGGAGAAAGCATGCTCGGGAGAAGATAGATTCTAAGGGACGCATGACCCTTAAGTACAGGGAGTTCCTGCCTTTGACGAGGGCTGAGACCGATGAGAGGATGATATTTTATCCCTGGGACCGCTTCGATGTGGAGCAGCTGAAGGGTGCCGAGATATGGACCGTGCAGCGGAGGATTTTGAGGGGCTTGACTTGCGATGTGTATTATCTGGGAGAGAGAGTGACGCGCCAGCATGGCGTGAACTCGCCTTTGATGGCTCCAGTGGAGCCCCCTGCCGACATGATGCATCCGAGCGAGCGGTCGGAGACCTGGGGCGATTATCGAGGTGGCCAGCACTTTTTGGCATTCGTGGCGATTGAGCAGTATCCGGTATTTATCTTGAGGAGGTTGAGAATGCCCCATGTCCTTGAGAGAGAGGGGGTAGGGATCGTACGGTACCCGCGGACGGACTTTTCATATGTTCAGGACGGGGTCCGATTGAGGGTGCAGATCCCTCAGCCTGAGCGGCTTCCACGAGCTTTTCGGCCTCGTCAGGGTATGAAGGTATGGCTTCTCCTTCCCACCTCTTTTTGCTTCTGTCTTTTCCTTTCTTTCCTGTCATCATTTTTCGCCTCAGCTGTTTCGCGCTTTTGCTTCCGTGCGGTTTCCGGAGGTGGTCGTGGAGAAGGCGACGAAGCGAGGTGATCGGGGCTAAGAGATTCATTAGGAGGATGGTTGCTTGTGGAGCCCCTCGAGGCTAGAGCGGCGAGCACGGCCGGCGCTGTCGAGCGGGAGACTTCCCGAGGCCTTCGAGCGTTCTTCCGAGACTCCTCTTTCTCCTCTCATAGATCCCGGCGTGGTGCGCCTTTGGACCACGTCATTCTCGGGGATCCCGTACGGGCGAGGGCATGTCGGCATCACGGTGGGTCTTCTTCCCACGTCCGGGAGTCAGACGCGTTCACCTTCGGATATGACATCTTTGCGGATCTTGGTTTGCCGTATCGGAGCGTGCCGGTTGGTCTGACGAGCCTTCTTAGGGGACGAGGACGATGATTACGAGCAGAGACATTCATGGCTACCGAGGAGGCGGGCCGAGCCGCAAGAGGGTCGGGGAAAGCACCGGCCGAGGATTCTGATTGACTTTTGAGATTGATTTTTGGGACTGGGATTGTACTTATTCAGACAGATACATTTTATGCACATTTTTTTTTTGCTTTTCTCTTTTTTTTTTTGGAATGTAATAATTTAGGATTTTATTTTATTTCATCTATCATGAATGCAATTTTATATGAATGCATTGTCGCATGAGCCCCGGTTTTTTGGCAAGGGTGTGAGTATTTGGTATGTGAGCTGTTTGGGTAGGCTTTGCACGGGTTTCGAGCAACGGGATGAAAATATTCCTCAGTGGTGCGGCGGTTTGAATTTGTTGCAGATTTTTACGGTGATGGCATTTATGTCCGCGCGGATAGGACGGGAATCGACCTTTGTCCTTTAATTTTGCTTCGAGATCTGGTTTTTCTTTATTTCAAATTCAAACACCTTCTTCAACCACCAGTTCAAACAACCATTTTCGGGGAGAAGGAGAGAAAAACCATGGAGAGAATTGTGAGCATGCAAAATCCACCCAAATTATCCCAAAATTCTCAAATGCAATTCTTCACCAAGTTTAAAGAGTGGTGCCAGGAGATTATGCATGAGAGGAGGCCATTCTTTGAAGAAAGGTACAAGATACGATGCTTGTGGTCTCTCAAGGAATTGATTCCGGATTATGAGCTTTTGAGAGCTTCTTCCTCATTTTGGGATACTAGAAGGCATGTCTTTTGCCTCTCTTACAATGAAATGGTCCCGACTGTTGAAGAATTTTGGGCTTTGCTTGGTGGTCCTGTGGTGGAGGAGATTGCAATTCCTTTGCCCGGAGGAGCCTCTTTTGTTGACAAGCTGTGCAACCTTCTTCATCTTTCCCCGGAGGAAGCACAAGGTATGATCTGTGGTCCCGATCATTTTAACATTTCTGGTCTCCCTGATAGATTTAGGGGCTTAGGCTTGCTGGATGATGCCTATTGGGATGCTTTTGCACTTTGCATGTTTGGTACCTTGTTCATGGTTTTATTCCTTTGGGATTTGTCATCGGGCTCTGCTTGGATGTGGTTGTTGTTGTCGCTTGGGCGAGAGAGATGTTGTACCTTTGATCTTGGGAGAGACTTTTCATGCTCTCGACAGGCGCTCTACGGGAGACGGTATATGCATGGGGCGGCCCGTTTCTCTTGACTTTGTGGGCGATGGAGCGCACAGGGGTTCTTCGGGAAACTTACGATATGATCGAGCCTTGGACATTCGCCGGGAGAGGGGTTTTGGTGGATTTTGATGATCGGGGCTCGTGGGAGCGTTGGATGGCTGGTCGTCGGGCGAAGATATCATATGGTCGGTGCCTCATTGGCGGGTGGAGACTCGGAGAGTGCTTCGGGACGGATCTCCCGTGGTTATGCTTAGGGGCTTTCTCGGTCCGGCTTTTACATTTCGGCTTTGGTTACGAGACGGTTCGGTTTGGAGCGAGGTTCCTTTGGAGGACTTTGATGATATAGCCACCGGGGTGGTGGCTTATGCTTCTATGGATGATCCTTCGGTGTTTCCCTTTCTTTCACAGTATGGAGGTATGACGTCTTTCCTCCTCGGGTTATCCTCGAGCGTCAGAGACTGTGTTCTTGACCACTTGGTACTGGATTGGTACGAGAAGCATTTGGGGAGACTCGAGATGGCTATTTTGAGATGGCGTGAGGCCATTGTGGGTGCGGAGGACACGGCGGTTTCGGAGAGGAGGAGGGCCGAGGCGAGGGCCAACCCTCACGACGGGAGCGGAGATGTTGTGACCGACTATGAGGCTTATGTCAAGAGACGGAGAGGAGGGCTCCTATGCTACCGGCTAGGCTACGGGAGATGAGAGATGATGCTAGGGCTACTAAGGCCACGACGGAGGCTGGTTTGATAGATCCTGTCCCTACACCGAGCTTGGTAGGAGGAAGACCGAAATTTTTCTGTTCGAGAGGAAGAAGACCGAAGGGGGAAGAAGAGAGGGGATGCCAGTACGAGTGGCTTGGAGTGATTCTGAGTTTTCCGAGTATCCCTTTCTTGTTGTAGAAGACACATTAGTTTGATTATGTATCTTAGTTTTCTTTTAGCAGGTTGCTAGTTGTAGGAATGAACCGGGCTTAGGCTCATCAAAAAGCTTTTAACTGTAATGAATATGTGAATTGCTTTAGAGTTTTTCGAGACGCTTTCATGGTACGATCGGTGTATTGATGTCAAGTATGACTTTTATTTGTATTTTAGACCGAACCGTTTCAGTGCCTACGTTCCCTTCGGACAAAAGGGTTCGAGGTCTCCGTAGTTCGACCGGTTTTTTTTTTTTTTTTTTGTTTTTTTTGTTTTTTTTGTTTGTTTTTTTGGTGCAACCTGTTTTTACCTAGGCCGCCCTTTTCGGGTTTTCAACCTAGTTGGGTATTACTCTTTTAGCACTCTTTTTTTTTTCTTTTTTTGTTTTTTTTTTTTTGACTCGGTGTTTTACGCGTAGTATACGCGCGGCTTGTCACCATTCTGGGTGTACAAAAGGATTTCCATCGAGGTCTGCAAGTTGTATGGCTCCTCCGGAGAAGATCTTCTGGACGACATATGGCCCGACCCAGACAGGCTCCCATTTGCCAAGCGGGTTGATACGGACTGGGGGCTTCTCTTTCAAAACGAGATCACCTTCTCGGATCTCCCGATGCTTTACTTTCTTGTCGAAGGCTCTGGCTATTCTCCCTTGGTAAGCTCGGATATGTTCCATGGCCTTTAATCGTCGCTCATCTAGCAGGGCCAATTCATCATGGCGACTTTGGAGCCATTCGACCTCGTTGATCTGGCTTTCCAATAGCACACGGAGTGAGGGGATTTCTAGCTCGATTGGGGGCACGGCTTCCATCCGTAGGTGAGAGCAAATGGTGTCTCCCCTGTTGCGGTTCGGCCCGATGTTACGTAGCCCCCGAGTGCAGTGTAGCTTCTCGGGCCAATCTACGCCTCGGACGGCCATTTTCGGATGATGTTTTCCGGCGTCTTGTTTGCTTTGCCTGACGGCTCCGTTGGTTTTGGGCCTATAGGGAGATGACTTGTGACGGAGTTGTTCGAATTCCGCCGGCGGCTGTCGCATTCCCCTTCAAAGTGGGATCCATTATCGGAGATGATTTCGGCCGGCAACCCGTATCTGCATTTGATGTTTTCTTTGATGAAGAGGGCTACTTTCCTTGAGTTGAGGACTTTGTAGGATTTTGTAGGGCATCCTTTTCAGTTCCTTCGAAGAAGCCACCAATCTGCGTCTCTTTAGGCTCTTCCGCAGTTCCCAGATTCACACTTGTCAAAATCTCTTCGGCAGCTTGGGCTCGATTTTCCTCTTTCCGAACAACCTGCTTAAAGATTTTTGTTCTCTTTTTTTTGTTTATTTAATGTGTCTGCTTCTTTATCTAATGAATCATTATTAAATGTTTTTTTAGTTAATTTATCATTAGTTAAAGTGGCAATCAAGGGATACTCAGAAAGGTCATTTCATTGAGAACGGAAAGGAATACAGCATTTGCTACAGACTTGTAGTCCTCAGGCGTAAGGCCATCGGACGACCCTAGAGACTCGACCTTAACAATGAGAGACTCGGAGGACTCTTCCTAGATTGACACAAAGGGATGAGGGACCAATCCAGGCTTGGTGATCATTTCTTCTTTGGTCACGGACGGGCCTGAGAGAGTTTCCCGATTCTTTAATGGCATCGCGCCGGTGACCTCACGACTCGGGAATTATCTTGTTTTGTCCTCCTTCCTCGATCATCGCTACCATTTCTTTGGCGAGCTGAAATCAATCGGGTCGGCACTGGATCTCTTCCACGAATAAGCTGTGCATAATCGGACCATCCCAATCATACGAAAAGACTTACGTGGCTTTGGCTTTCGGTACTGTCAATTCAAACTCAGGCTTCGGGCCATCCTGGGCAGTAAGCTTTTCGAATTGTTCCACTATGCTTGGCACGCCTTTGAAGGTGTACTCACTCTTCATGGTAGTGGTAGCCCCGGGTATCTTGGGTAGGTCCAGAAACATTCTACGGATCGGTTTAGCTTTGGCTCCCCTGAACTTGTTGAGGCTATCTTGTAGCTTCAGCCACCCATACGTAGGAGTGGGCTCGTGATGTTACCGGTTGTGTGGGACCCTTTACAAAGTAGTCGGCCAAATTAGGGCGAAAGGGAGAGATTTAGGGTTGTTGGCCGGGACCCTTCTGTGATAGCTTCTTTCCTTTGTAGAGCAAATTCTTTTTCTTTCGCGGTGTCAGCGAGGAGGCCTCATATCCCGGGCCGTGGCGAGTTTTCTGTCCTTTCACCTCGATGAGTTTGTGAGTTCCTTGTTGGTGCTTCCCCAGGACCGAGGGAGCCGAGGTAGATAGCTCATCTTTCTCATCATTTTCAAGACCGGAGGGATTTTATCAGTGATCGTCGAGATCTATGTTGCACACTTGGGCTTTGGGAGCCTCGGCCAGTGAAGCTTGTTAGCATGAGACCTTCCTCATCATGTTTGATTTCGAGAATAGGTATTCCACTTGTATCCGTGCCCTCAAGGTGACTAAATCCCCGTAAATGGTTGTCGAGTCCCCATTCGAGGCGAATTTCACACCTTTGGTGGAGGCTTGAGGCGACCCCTTTGACTGATGAAGCCAAGGTCTTCCCAATAAGGCATTAAAAGTGATCGGGATGTCGATAACCTGGAATTCCACGGTATCAATTTACGTCCAAACCGAGAGGTCCAAAGTAGCAACCCCAGGGTGCTCGGGATGTCGAGTCGTAAGCTTTGTGTGAGGGAGGAAGGTTTCAAGTACGTGGACTTGATGTCAAGCGAGCTCATGATCTTTGTCGGAAGGATATTCATTCCGGACCCATTGTCGACCGGGACCCGAGGAGGCGTCGTTCATCCAATTGGTGTGATGAAGAGAGGCTCGTTGTGATCGGCCCCAAATTGAGGGAGGTCGAGATACGTGAAAGTGATTATGTTCCCGTAGTGGATGTTTCCAATCAGTGTACCACGTCATCGGGAGTAGCATCGATAGGGACGAGAGTGCGGGCCGGGCTTTCTTCCGGCTTTAGCTTGTGGGGATAGGATGAGGTGAGCGGGGACCATAGAGAGATGTTGGCTGTGTTTGCTTCAAGCTGGGTGAGCACGGGATCCTTCTTTCGGGGTCGGGAGCTTCGGCTATCTTAGCGTAGGGGCGGCGGTTCTCCTCGGGTTCTTGATCTATGGCCTTCTTATACGCCTTGGGATTCCCTTGGAAGATTTGCCGGATCGGGTCAACGGGTTGACTTCCTCATCGGTTGCTTCTTGACTAGATTTCTTCAATCTTTGCTAAGGTCGACGGGGGAGCCTTTTTGGCTATCGGCAGCTGGTTACGACGGAGTCTAGCAAAGGTGAGGGGCCGAACTTGGTACATGCTTGGCTCCTTCTGGGCGGCCCTTATAAGCGCTTCCCAAGTCACATGCTTTTGAGTGCAGGGTTGTGTTGTTTCCCCCTGGATGGCCTGAGCTAGGGCGTCCTCCGATTCGCTCCCATGCTTTGCCTTGCTCATAGTTATCATACAACAAGAGTCGCTATTGTCGGGGCTCGACGGATTTTCGATCTCATCCCGGTATAGTGCAACCATTACGGTTCCTTTACGTAATACTCGGAAGTGGAGATGATTATAGCATTACGTGTGGGAGGCGCATCCGGTATCATGCCGGTTTCCGGGACTTCTACGAGAGGCGACATACATTCGAGGAAGGTGACCTCTTCTTGGGTAACCCTGACAAGGATTGTTACTTTGTTCGGGGTGGATTTGATCGACCATGGTTATTTTCTCATTTGGATGGATGGGAGTTAGTTTTCCTCTCTCTATCGGATCTTTGACTATCGGCTGGATCGGACGCTGAAAACCCTTTCCCCAAGCATGGTAGGCGGTGTTGAATTCCAAGATATCCGCGTGTTCGAGACCCGGAAACTTCATGGCCTTCGTGTCCTCGGTTTCATATTCGTCTTCCGAGAAGTGTCTTCGGTCTTATGGCTATCAGCCTCCATCTCATCATACATCTTTTTTCTTTCAACCTTGCAAGTAGGGCAGCCACAAGTAAAGGATAGGCAATGTTCCCCCTCGTAGTTCGATGTAGCAGCTCGATAGATCTGGGTCCAGATAAGGAGCACCCGGGGTCCATTGTCGGGCACTGGAGCAATTAGGAAGGCGTCATGTGGATCCATAGGTATGAAAGCCCTTTGGGGGAGACGTTTAGATCAATAACCCTTTTCGGTGATTGCGAGGCACTCGCTGTGCTTAAGCGGCCCGGTTGTGACCCTTACGGTTGTTATGCCATCCGTTCTCGGGAAAGAAGAAAAAGATCCGATGACGTTTACGAATTCTTCATCTTATGGTCGCTGAAACCCTCCATTCTCGACCAGTGCTTCAATGAACCCTTTCCATTCACCGGTTAGGTTCTTATAAGGAACATTGTGTTCTAGGATTTCGGACGTGTACGGATCTGGGCGCGGGCTTTGTTGTCCCTCATCCTACGAAGTATCAGGACAGCGACCGCGAGTGCATCTTACGAGGTGCGGCTCTTGAGGGCCCATCCCTATTGGCATTTGACTTGCATTTTCCGGTGGTTCTTCATCGTCGCTTGCGACAACCAACCATTGTGTCGGCTCCCATGGGATCATTTCCGGCATGATTGTTCCCAGTTGATTCGGATCCGGGGCCTCGGTTGATTCTTCGCTCTCGTCATCATCATCGTCGTCCTTTGTCATCGGAATCATCTTCCCATACTACGGGATTTCGGGTGAGAGGGAACGCCGATCAAACCCGTTAGGGGAATATGGGTGCGTGCGGCAAAAATTGTCATATGCTCCCATTCCGGAAGTGATAGTTGCGACTCGGCTTCTCCTCCCGAAGCTGCGGGGGAAGAGTGAGAGGGTGGCACGTATTTGACTCCGGCGGGGATATAGAAGGAATCCTCCTCCTCCGATTCTTCGCTGTTCTCGGGATCATATTCAGCCTCTCCCATAACCAACTTGCAGAAGTGTACTAGCTCCAGATGCTCCTCGGGCTTTTTGCTGATAAGCCCCAGTACAGGCGCTCGTCGGAAGCTTTCTTGCTCGATTCTTCTCGATTGTTCTAACCATCTTGTGTAAATGGTTCTCTCATGTTTTGACCGGAACAGCCCCAGTTCTTCAGTATCGGCCTTCCCTTCATCCGAGAAATAGCGGGCCTCGTACTCTTGCAGGAAGTCTCTGACATGAGACCAAGGTGGGTTGATTCGTTCAATATCCTCAAGGCTGAGGGGGAATCCGAATTCAGGATCCTCGACAAGGTTGGCCATGGGTATTTGGGAACCTTCATCGGCATCTCCCTGGGCATGCGAAGGTTCTCCGCATTCAATCATATTTATCTGATTATGGTTCCTTGGCAGAGGATTTTTGACTGTATTAGGCCCCTCGGGGCCTTCCAACTTTCCTTGCTCTATCAAGCCTTGGATCGCCTTTTTCAGGGTGAAGCGGTTGTCGATCGGATGTCCGTGGGCTTGATGAAAAGCACAATACTTTGAGGTATCCACGGGAGCATTTGGATTCTGGGTTGGAAATTCTCCAAGGCCGCGGCAAGCCTTCTTTCACCAATCCCCTAAAGATGTCGTTCAGGGGCATTCCAAAGTTCTCGAGGTTAATGACCCGTGGCACAGGCTCGGCTGGTTTTACGGGAGCAAAAGGAGTTGTGTTATTACATTCTGTCCCGCGTAGTTAATTATCTCTTTGCCTTTAGCGGGAGCGGGGCGGTGTTGGAAGGAGGAGCCCGATATACGTAGCGAGTGCGGCGGCATTGTTGATTGTAAGCCTTTTCAAACTTAGGCTGCGGAGTTAACCATGGCCCGTAAGTACGAGTACGGGAAGTGGCCCGAGGGAGGCTCTCAGATGTGGTTTCAGGCATGACTAAAAGATATCCAGTTGTTCCTCTTCAGAAGGAGGGATGGCCATTTCACTGAGTTTCAGATTCCACCGCTTGTAGAAGTCCCCAACATTCTCGTCGGGACGCTGCACTGTTGTCTGCAGATCAACTCTATTTGTTTCCCATTCCAAGTTGTCCTTGTACTTTTCTATGAAGGCATTAGTAATCTGGTCCCATGTAGCCCTGGCATCGGGTTTTAAGCGGAAGAACCATTTTAAGGCACTGGATTTCAAAGATAGGCGAAAGTAGTCGGCCAGCTGGCGATTGGTACACCCTTTGGCCTTCATTGCCAAGGTATACGTATCCAAATGAGTTTTCGGGCATGCAGTACCATCAAAGAGGTCTAGATTCGGCATAACAAATTTGTGAGGCAGGGGAGCGATGGAGTCCGGGTCCGTAGGCCGGAAGGCAGACTTCTTAGCGGTCAATTCAGCAATCTGCGCTTTCATTTCCTTATGTTGTTCCATGAACCAGGCCAGATGAGGATCTTGTGGTGGAACCATGGCGTTCAAACTAGTGGCTGAGCTAGAGAGAGGAGCTACCAGCGGCGGGCTGGTGGAGAAACGGCCGATCCGGGGACGTAGGTGAAAACTTGTCCTTGGCCCAAATTGCCGGGGAGCATGAGTAGGAGCACAGGCGAAGGGATAGAACCTTGCGGCTGCTTGTTGATTTTCAAGCTGGAAAAGTGGGTGGAGGTAGTCTGATGTAGCCGGGTAGCTTGGATTTCCGGAGTGGGGCCCATAAGTAGGCTTAGGTGCGGGGCTGCTTGTCCCACGATTGTTGAATTGCATGGTGGCGAGGCGATGGTGTATAACAGAGAATGCTGCGGTCTGGTGATTACGATGGCCCAGGATGGAGGTTTGGTAACCCATGGAACCACGAGTGAGAAATGGGTTTGTGAAAGCTGTGGGAGGAGCGGTGAGCTAGCATCATTACGAGGAGGGGCTCTGACGGCCTGTTGAGGCATGCCGAGCTGTTGTTGTGGCCCTTTGAGCTGTTCTTTGCGAAGGCCGGATTGATCGGTTCCAAGGCGAGGCGGGATCCCAATTAGTTTTGGCATTAGAGGTAACCCCAACCATGAGAAGACATTCCGTCTTGCGCTTTGTCCCACCGAGGAGTGTGAGCGGTTTGTGCCGTCGGGCGTGTGGATCCAGTGGTGCAGGCTGGGGGCTGGTGACCCGAAGATCGAGGAGCATGGGTTACGGTAGTGGTACCATAGGAGGTGGGTGGTGGCATCTGGAGTAATCGGGCGGCGAGAGTGGGATTGGCATCCTCTTCTTCTTCCACGGTGAAGGTGCCATCGGGGTTGAGGCTGGCGGCCAAACCATGGCTTTTGATAGCCTCCATAAGGCTATTCGTTTGTGCTTCCTATCGTAATCTCATACGTTACGCTAGCTTGATTCCACTGCATTGCATGCGAGGGTCCGGGAGGCGGAGTGACGTTGTCCCCATCATTACCGGGCGATGCGGACATTACGAAACCCGGAGTCGGAATAAACGGCGAGGCGATGATGCGCTTGACTCTTCCCAACCGATCAAAGCGGTGACCCGGTGTCGGAACCAACCTTTGTGAGGAGCTGCGGGGGAAAAGGCACGAGGGTTCAGAGATTTGGGAATGAAGGAGGGTAAGTGTTTGGGCTTTGGGCTCATGCAACATGCGGTTATTTGTTCACGTTTACTTAAAACATGTTTTATTAACCTAATCGGTTGGAAAAGATTGCTCTTCTTTTTCGCAAACTACTCTAGATCTGGATCGGTGGGCCCCGTCACTACGTCTATAAGCCCCTCGTATTCCACCTGTATTTCGACCTCCCAGGGTGGACAGCCCCGGGCGAGGGTCCTATAGGGAAAGCGGGTCCCACCGACCGAAAGAAAAACGATCCTAAAAGCCTGGCGGGTAATCGAGTCTTAACGAGCATTCGATGTAAATTACGGACAAAGTTGACGTCAAAGTCAAGATCATGTCCGAGGGCTCGACAAAAAGTCGGCATGATTTGGACTGATAAATTTCCACGATTGATCTTGACTTGTCGTCGATTAGGCCGTAATTAGGCATGGAATGATCGTTAATGCTTGATGACTCGGTGTCATCTTTGGGAGTCGAGTGTATAATTTGTGCCAGTCAGAGTCAAAGTCAAGGCGCCAGTCAATATCTGGTCAAAGTCCGTGACGGAAAACCGGCAGAACTTCGACTGATTAGGGTCCCCGAAAGATATTGACTTGGTAGGCCGACTAAGGCTTGAAAGGAAAGGTCTATACACAGACAGGGCATGACACAGACCAGACTAAAAACCAACCGGGTCTCGGATAAAATGTGTCACGGACAAGTGCATGGTCGACACGAGGCTCCATGGGATGTTTGGGTAGTCCCGTGCTTGCACCGAGAGGCGTAATAAGACCAAACGGGCCGCGACAGGGATTTTCTCGGGTTAGGGACGTAGTGTGCAGTGTAAGGTCACGTGCGCGTAGTGTGCAAGCAGTCTATCTTCTTTTTCTGAGTAAAATAGAAATTTTTCATGTGTCTTAAAAAGAAATGATGCATGATTTTTTTTTTGAAAATTTTCTTTTTTTTTTTTGAAATCCTCTTTTTTTTTTTAATTCTTTTTTTTTGGAAGTAAATGCACACATAAGCACATAATTCAAAATCCGAGGCAACGGGTCCAACAGTCAAAATTTTGACTTTTCTGAGGTGGCCAAAACAACACGAAAATGTGAAAAATCAACACACACCACAAATGATTTCAAATGCCGGGACGGAAGCTTGACCCTCAAAAGCTTTTTTTTTTTAAAACAATGATACCGGTACGTGGGATTGTTAAACCACAATTTATCCCCGACTCGTGTTAGGAGGCGATAACGGGAAGTTTAATGGTTTCCACCAATATACCAAATATCATTTTTTTTTAAAAGCTTATTTTGTCCCCAGCGGAGTCGCCACTGTGACGATGTTGAATTCCAATTCGCGGAGAAAATTCGATTTTTCGTTCCTTTGAAAACCAAATAAAAATCGGAAAAACGGAGTCGCCACGCCATTTTTGTTTTAAGGGCCAAAACTTTGAAAAATACCCGGAATGAGAGATTTGGGTTCGGAGGTCACGTTATACGCCGGGAAGAACGTTAGTGTTCACCCGGAATGCCTCGTAAGACGAGTCTTCCAAGCATTAAAAACCATTTGTGTGTGTGTGTGTGTGTGTGTGTGTGTGTTACTTTGGCCAAAACAAATTAAAACTGAGAAAAGTAAAAATTGGGAAATCTTTATTAGACTTTGAACGAATCTCATGATTTTTGGTATGATTTTTGGGTTGAGTTTTGGGACTCAAATGATTTTTTGAAGTCGAAAACCAATTCTGCCAGAATGAAAAAGGCAGTGGACACTTGACTTTGAAATGGATTTAGGGGCTTTAAAACTTCATAATCTGAGGAAACTCAGAGAATGAAAGTTGTTCCAGACACCTTAAATAAGATTTATGTGAAATAATTTTCCATTTTGGAGATGATTTGAGGGACCAAAACCTTCTGGAAATCTCAGATATGAAATCTGGACTTCCAGAGAATGAGGAACTAACCTTGAAAAGAAAATTTGAAAAGGGGATTTTTACTCACGCAAAAAATAAAGTAAAAATATTTCTGGAAAGCTATGGATGTCGGATACAAAAATTGATTTGTAGTCAACACCAAATTTCAAGTTTATATGTGTCCAAAAAATTAGACCATGGACAGAGGTCTTAGAAAATTTCTACTGGACAGCAACTTTCTTAAGAAGAAAAACATGATTTTAAAGGGGGTTTGGCATTCATGCTTGTCCCCATTTCCCTAGGTTTTGATTAGTGATCACTTGACATTTTAGTGGTGAATCAACTATATCAAACCATCCTTGGGGTACATTAGGACTAAGCACTTCATTTGCTTGGGAAGGGGAATTTTATCCTTTGAAAATGAGATTTGATGTATGAAAATGGTTTTTAGGGTTTTGAAAATGCATTTGCAAGTAAGTAAGAATACTTTGAAGACAATGTTGATCCTTGTAGAAGATCAACCATGGAGATGAACTTCCATGGTGATCTTCTTGGATCTAGGGCAAGAAGATGAACAAACTACATTTTAGAGTTTGAAAATGCATGCATGGATGAGAGAGATTTAGGGTAAGGAGAGGGAGGTTATACCTATCTTCCTTGTGTTTGTGTATGAAGCTTGAATATGTGAGTGTTTGAATTTGAGAGTGAGTGGGATTTGGGAAAATAATTAAGAGAAAAAGGTGACAATTCTAGAGAATTCTCACTGTTTTCTCCCTATTTTCGCCAAGGTGCAGTTGTGAAATGTGTTGTTGCCTTTTCATTTCTGTGACTGAAGGCCTCAATTTATAGCCCTATGAAATTTCCATAATCATCCGCGCGGACAAGAAGCTTAGCGTGCACTGTTCATTAATTACAGCTGCAGTCTTTGGACACACAAATTTTTTTTTTTAAAATTCAAATTAGGCAGCCAGTTTTTGTTCCAGCAGCTTCTATTTTTGGTTTTTGACCATTTCTTTTGCTTTTTTGATTCTTTTTCTTGGTTTATCTTAAAATGGCAATCCCTAATCTACCCTTGCTTGGTTAGAAATGTTAGGAATTGTTAGAAATGTTAGAAATGTTAAAACTTTCGTTAATTTTCTAACGAAAATACTAACAACTCAAATTGGAGCACTTACAGCCTCAGACTGAGATTACTGAAAATTTCGAGGGCGTGTGGCGCCTCAGACCGAGACTACTAAAAATATAAAGGGCGTGTGGTGCCTCAGACCGAGACTACTAAAAATTTCGAGGCCGAGTGACGCCTCAGACCGAGACTACTAAAACTTTCGAGGGCGTGTGGCACCTCAGACCGATATTACTGAAAGTTTCGAGGGCGTGTGGTGCCTCAGACCGAGATTACTGAAAATTTCGAGGGCGTGTGGCGCCTCAGACCGAGACTACTGAAAATTTCGAGGACGTGTGGCGCCTCAGACCGAGACTACTAAAAATTTTGAGGGCGTGTGGCACCTCAGACCGAGACTACTAAAAATTTCGAGGGCGTGTGGCGCCTCAGACCGAGACTACTAAAACATTCGAGGGCGTGTGGCGCCTCAGACCGAAATTACTGAAAATTTCAAGGGCGTGTGGCGCCTCAGACCAAGACTACTGAAAATTTCGAGGGCGTGTGGCATCTCAGACCGAGACTACTAAAACTTTCGAGGGCGTGTGGCACCTCAAATCGAGACTACTGAAACTTTCGAGGGCGTGTGGTGCCTCAAACCGAGTTTGCTGAAACTTTTGAGGGCGTGTGGCGCCTCAGACCGAATTGTTGAAACTTTTGAAGGCGTGTGGCACCTCAGACCGAGATTACTGAAACTTTTGAGGGCGTGTGGTGCCTCAGACCGAGATTAATTGAAACTTTCGAGGGCGTGTGGCACCTCAGACCGAATTTGCTGAAACTTTCGAGGGCGTGTGGCGCCTCAGACCGAGCTTACTTGAAACTTTCGAGGGCGAGTGGCGCCTCAGACCGGGATTACTGAAACTTTTGAGGGCGTGTGGCTCCTCAGACTGGGATGGTCGGGCTTACGATTGACGGCCGGAGAATTGAATGTTCACTTGCTGGAGTGAAAAGATGCTCGGGCTTACAGTGATTGCCGTTTGTCTTTTGTCCGCTGGGGATAGGGTGTTTGGAGGTATTTGACTGTATACCTTAATTAAAAGGTGGCTAATCTTATGAAAAGATGGGTAATCTCTCCAAGAGATGGGTAATCTCACGAAAATATGGGTAATCTTACGAAAAGATGGTTAATCTCACGAGGGAGAAAGTTGAATCTCATGAGGGAGATGGTTGAATCTCATGAGGGAGATGGTTGAGTCTTACGAGGGAGATGGTTGAATCTCATAAGGGAGATGGTTTGAATCTCACGAGGGAGATGGGTGAATCTTACAAGGGAGATGGGGTGAATCTCACAAGGGAGATGGGTGAATCTCACGAGGGAGATGGTTGAATCTCACGAGGGATATGGTTGAATCTCACGAGGGAGATGGTTGAATCTCACGAGGGAGATGGGTGAATCTCACGAGGGAGATGGGTAAACCTCACGAGGGAAATGGTTTAATCTTATGAGGGATATGGTTGAATCTCATGAGGGAGATGGTTTGAATCTCACGAGGGAGATGGGTGAATCTCACGAGGGAGATGGCTGAATCTCATGAGGGAGATGGGTTGAATCTCACGAGGGAGATGGTTGAATCTCACGAGGGAGATGGGTGAATCTCACGAGGGAGATGGTTGAATCTCACGAGGGAGATGGGTGAATCTCACGAGGGAGATGGGTGAATGTTGGTGAAAACCAATGGGAATTTTAACGTCTGGAGACGAAACGTTAGTGAGAACTAACGGGAAATTTAACGTCTGGAGACGAAACGTTAGTGAGGACTAAAGGGAATTTTGACGACTGGAGACGAAACATTAGTGAGAACTAACGGGAAATTTAACGTCTGGAGACGAAACGTTAGTGAGGACTAATGGGAATTTTAACGTCTGGAGACGAAACGTTAGTGAGGACTAACGAGAATTTTAACGTCTGGAGACGAAACGTTAGTGAGGACTAACGGGAATTTTAACGTCTGGAGACGAAACGTTAGTGAGGACTAACAGAAAATTTAACGTCTGGAGACGAAACGTTAGTGAGAACTAACGGGAAATTTAACGTATGGAGACGAAAGGTTAGTGAGAACTAACGGGTAATTTAACGTCTGGAGACAAAACGTTAGTGAGAACTAACGGAAATTTTAACGTCTGGAGACGAAACGTTAGTGAGAACTAACGGGTAATTTAACTTCTGGAGATGAAACGTTAGTGAGAACAAACGAGAATTTTAACGTCTGGAGACGAAACTTTAGTGAGGACTAATGGGAATTTTAACGTCTGGAGATGAAACGTTAGAAATGTCTAACTGAGAATTTGGACCTCGAGAGAGGGACGTTAGAAATGTCTAACGGGAACTTCAACCTCGGGGGAGGAGCGTTAGAGATGTCTAACGGGAACTTCACCTCGAGAGAGGGGCGTTAAAAATGTCTAACGGGAATTTTAACCTCAGGAGAGGGGCGTTAGAGATGTCTAACTTAGAATTTGGACCTCGAGAGAGGAGCATTAGAAATGTCTAACTGTGAATTTAACCTCGGGAGAGGGGTGTTAGAAATGTCTAACAGGAACTTCACCTCGAGAGAGGGGCGTTAGAAATGTCTAACGGGAACTTCGCCTCGATAGAGGAGCGTTAGAAATGTCTAACGGTAATTTCAACCTCGGGAGAGGGGCGTTAGAATTGTCTAACTGGGGGATTTTTAACTTGCATGTCTTGGGATTTCGAACCTTTAATATTCTGACTGGGACGGAAATATTTTAGGGAAATGAACCGTTAATACTCCGACTGGGATGGAAGTTTCTGAGGGAGATGAACCGTTAATACTCCGATTGGGACGGAAGTATTTGAGGGAAATGAAGCGTTAATACTCCGACTGGGATGGAAGCATCTTAGGGATATGAACCATTAATACTCCGACTGGGACGAAAGTATTTTAGGGAGAATAATAGGAAAGGATCTCACGAGGAGATAACGAGATGCAAGATCTCGGGGAAGGATCTCGCAGGGAGATGACGAGATGTGAAATCTCGGGAGAGGATCTCACGTAGAGATGACGGAAAGATCTCACGAGGGAGAATAATAGGAAAGGATCTCATGAGGAGATAACGAGATGCAAGATCTCGGGGAAGGATCTCGCAGGGAGATGACGGAAAGATCTCACGAGGGAGAATAATAGGAAAGGATCTCATGAGGAGATAACGAGAAGCAAGATCTCGGGGAAGGATCTCGTAGGGAGATGACGAGATGTGAAATCTCGGGAGATGATCTCACGCAGAGATGACGGAAAGATCTCACGAGGGACAATAATAGGAAAGGATCTCACGAGGAGATAACGAGATGCAAGATCTCGGGGAAGGATCTCACAAGGAGATGACGGGAAGATCTCACGAGGGAGAATAATAGGAAAGGATCTCACGAGGAGATAATGAGATGCAAAATCTCGGGGAAGGATCTCGCAGGGAGATGATGAGATGTGAAATCTCGGGAAGGAAACTCGCGGGGAGATAGCAAGATGCGGAATCTCGGGAAGGAATCTCATGGGGAGATAGAGAGATGCGGAATCTCGGGAAGGAATCTCATGGGGAGATGGCGAGATGCATAATCTCAGCAAGGAATCTCACGGGGAGATAGCGAGATGTGAAATCTCGGGAAGGAATCTCACGAGGAGATGGCAAGATGTAGAATCTCAGGAAGGAATCTCACGAGGAGATAGCGAGATGTAGAATCTCAGGAAGGAATCTCACGGGGAGATAGCGAGATGCGAAATCTCGGGAAGGAATCTCACGGGGAGATGGCGAGATGTAGAATATCAGGAAGGAATCTCACGCGGAGATAGCGAAATGCGAAATCTCGAAAAGGAATCTCACGGGGAGATAGCGAGATGCGCAATCTCGGGAAGGAATCTCACGGGGAGATGGCGAGATGTAGAATCTCCGGAAGGAATCTCCCGGGGAGATAGCGAGACGCAGAATCTCAAAAAGGAGTTTCACGGGGAGATAGCGAGATGCAGAACCTCGAAAAGGAATCTCACGGGGAGATAGCGAGATGTAGAACCTAGGAAAAGAATCTCACTGGGAGATGGTGAGATGCAGAATCTCGAGAAGGAATCTCACGGGGAGATAGTGAGATGCGAGATCTCGGGAATGAATCTCACGGGGAGATAGCAAGATGCGGAATCTCGGAAAGAAATCTCACGAGGAGATGGCGAGATAAGAAGTCTCGGGAAGGAATCTCACGGGGAGATAGCGAGATACGGAATCTCAGAAAGGAATCTCACGGGGAGATAGTGAGATGAAGAATCTCGAAAGGAATCTCACAGGAGATAGTGAGATGCAGAATCTCGGGAAGGAATCTCACGGGGAGATAGCGAGATGTAGAATCTCAGGAAGGAATCTCATGGGGAGATAGCGAGATGCGAAATCTAGGGAAGGAATCTCACGAGGAGATGGCGAGATGCAAAATCTCGGAAGGAATCTCACGAGGAGATAGCGAGATGTAGAATCTCGGAAAGGAATCTCACGGGGAGATGGCAAGATGCGAAATCTCGAGAAGGAATGTCACGGGGAGATGGTGAGATGCGGAATCTTGGAAAGGAATCTCACGGGGAGATAGCGAGATGCAGTATCTCGAAAGGAATCTCACGGGGAGATAGCGAGATGCAGAATCTCGGGAATGAATCTCACGGGGAGATAGCGAGAAGCAGAATCTCAGGAAGGAATCTCATGGGGAGATAGCGAGATGCTAAGTCTCGGGAAGGAATCTCACGGGGAGATAGTGAGATGCGGAATCTCGGAAAGGAATCTCATAAGGAGATAGTGAGATACAGAATCTCAGAAGGAATCTCACGGGTGATAGAGAGATGCAGAATCTCGAAAAGGAATCTCACAGGGAGATAGCGTGATGCAGAATCTCGGGAAGGAATTTCACGGGGAGATAGCGAGATGTAGAATCTTAGGAAGGAATCTCACGGGAGATAGCGAGATGCAAAATCTCGGGAAGGAATCTCACGAGGAGATGGCGATATGCAGAATCTTAGAAGGAATCTTATGGGGAGATAGCGAGATGTAGAATCTCGGAAAGGAGTCTCATGGGGACAAATGAGCAGCATTGCTAGGGGAGGATTTCGGTATTTCATTACATTCACCGACGATTTATCAAGATATGGCTATGTCTATCTGATGAAATCTAAAAGTGAATCATTTGAGATGTTTAGAACATTTCAAAATTAAGTACAAAATCAACTTGGAAAGACGATCAAAGCACTTCGATCCGATCGTGGTGGTGAATATTTGAGCCAAGAATCACTGCAAAAAAAGGGGTCTTTTACCATATTTTATTTGCTACGGTCCGTCGAACCGACACAAATAGGCTTTTATTTATTACGATTTTTAAGACCGTAATAAATAAAAAATTATCTGCTACGGTTTTCTACAAACCGGGGTAAATAAATATTTTTCTGTCGGTCTTTTCTAAAACGTAACAAAAGCTTTTAACGAGCAATTTTTTTCCCATTTACATTAGTTTTAATATGATCGTAACAATTTTTTTTATAAAAAAAGAAATCTCTTTTTCCATCCCAAAATATTTCCAAATTTCCCTCCACACCAGGTTCCCTCCACGGCTCTGCCCCTTCCCTCCCAAAATCTCAAAGCCCTAGAAATTGAAATCTCAGTTTTCGTCCAAAGCCGCCGCTGAAAAAAACGAAAACTTCCCTCCACGGCTCCACCCCTTCCCTCCCAAAATCTCAAAGCCCTAGAAATTGAAATCTCTGTTTCGTCCTAATCCGCCGCTGCTGAATAGAGAAATTGAAATCTCTCTTTCCGTCCCAAAAATCGTAATCCGCCGCTGAAAAGGTAACCATTGTTCTCTCTAATTCTACCTCAACGTCAATTTCTATAATCTATGTATTTATCTAATTTAATCTTTTCTTCTCCACGATAACAATGACAGTTGAAGTCGCTCAAGATGCACCACTGTACGGAACTCGGAACGAGTTTCAATATTCATCTGTTAATTCAATATTTTTTCAATTATGATAAGAATATTATTCTCCTTTTGGATTTATGTAATTCAATTTGCCTTTCGCTTAATTTGGTGCAAATATTGTTTGATTGTTTTGGGGTTAGGGCATAACAAAATTAGTATGTCATTTTACTTTGCTTGTTTTTGTTTCGGTTGATACGTTCTATTGAATGGTTATTGGTGCTGGACGGGACTTCTAATTCAGTTGTGTTACTCAATTTCTATCAAATAATTTAGTAGAGGACAATTTCTATGTTTATGAGTTGAAATTGTAATTGCAAATGATTGGTAGTTATAGTTGATCTTATGTTTCTAAGGTAATGATGACGATGCACGGTATAAACTGAAGTGATTGGGGTTTATGACTTGGGTTTACGGCATTTTAATTCTTTAATCGAGTTTGGGGAATAGGGGATCTAGTTTTGTTTTCTAAGCTCAATTCCTGTGGCTTTTGAGCGGATGGATTTAGAATGCAAATTGTACCTGATGAGAAGAAAACATTTGATTGCCAGTTTAGATGCATTGCAGCTACTTGTTGCTAATGTGGTAGTTTGGAGTTATAGCGTTGCTCTGTTTGAATTTTGGATGGTAGTTTGTTTCCGATGGGGTAACAAGGTCCACCTTTGTTGTGGTGCTGAATATAAATCCATTAAGAGTTTTTACATCTTTCGTAAGTAACACATATGATAATTGAGACCCGATCCTCGTGAAGGCAAAATTTGGTTGGGTTTGTTGAGTTTTTCTACTTCCAAGTGGTAATTTTAGATCCTATCTTTCGTTTCCATTACTTACTAGCGACCTCTCTTACGAATATTTTTTCTTTCTCAAGAGGATTCTTTAACCCTAATGATATAAGAATCATTATCTGTTCCTTTTTTTCTTTACCTTCTTCGATATCTAGGCTGCCACTAAGCTAAATCTGGTGCTTTACATGGATCTTAAGAAAAACATTCAGTACACGACATCCACTTATTATCAACAAAATTGCGTCAAAGTTAGCACTAAGCTGTATATACTGGAATATAGTGAATCAAGGTTAATTCATAGTTATTGTTTTAGTGGACTTGGAATAAATACGTTTCGTGGTACATGAGTGCATCTCCATTAAGGACTATGCATGCACTTTGAAGATAAGGTGCTATTGGAGCAAATGAGAGTTTTTGAATCTTAAGACGGTTAATTGAGAGTGATAGAGTTGTGTATGGAGTTGCATAGTTTGATAGGATGAATTTCCACTATGTCGTGTTCTTCTTACATACATGCATTTATTGTACCTATGTATAACTTCGTAAATATTTTTAAATCCATATGGCGTATGTAATTAATGTGCTCTTTTTTCTTTAGGTTTTTTTTGAAAATAAACATGGATAAAAGTTGGATTCACTTGAAGAATAGAGCTTCAGAAGTATACTTTAACGGGGTTGAGCAATTTCTAGAGTTTGCTTTTATTAATGAAACCATGACAAAATGTCCTTGCAAGAAATGCATGAATCGTTTCTTTATGGACAAAGATACAATAAGGGGTCACTTGATATGGAATGGGTTTTGGACCAGTTACACACGTTGGGATCTTCATGGAGAGACTCTTCAAGCTAACGATGATGATAATGCTAGTAGTCTACATCAAAATGTATCACACGTAAGGGATGATATGGTTGGAATTGTTGGGTTTTACGGGTCCATGCGCAGCGGAATTAAGCATCAAATAACATAAAACCCAAGAAGCCCTAGGATCCGTTCTATATAATTAACTTGAAAAACTATGAGATAGATATAACCAACCTTGAACACTTTTCGTTCTTGAGCTATCAAACGATTTTATTATGTGATTTCGAATCACAAACTTCGTTCTTCAACTTGCTTGAACTCTAGGCCTTGATCGATGAACGAGCGAAGACCCTCTTTCAGTATCCACACCTTCGAATGGATCCAAGAACAATTTCTTGAAGATTGCTAGATCCTATAAACCTTGGAATAATATTGAGAATATGTTTGTGAATTTCTTGTGAGAATTTTGGCTAGCTTTTTAGGGCTGACGGACTGTTATATTTATACTACTTTAGCATCAATATGTGTTTCCTAATCGAATTAGGAAACCAGTCCAAAATTAACTCTGTAGACTTAGTGTGTCGCACGACCAGACGAGTCACGTGGACTTGTTCTGTCGCGCGATACAATGAGTCACCTCAGGTTTTTCTCAATCATTCTTCCCATGGTTTAACTAATCAATTCTAGTTGTGTGTGACCCAATAGGATTACATTATGTTGGCAATGAGTTTGATCATATCGAACCTCATAAGACATAAGAGGACTCTAGCAAGCCATTATGTCTACCCAAATAATGTAACGTAAGAGTTCACGTTTCCAATGGTACACTTCCATTTCTCCCTTTGTCTCACGATGTTATATTGAACACAAGTCATGGTCCTCGTCAACTTGCCTTTGTTCAATGCTTTCTCGATTCTTGAGTATGATGATAATTCCAATCATATTGGGGTACGGCCATACACTTTCATCATTATCACTCATCGAGGGGCCCAAGCAAAACATCTCTCTATCGAGGGACAAATTCCATCTTGACTTATCATCCTTCCCATCATGAATCCGATCATGCCAAAATTAGCCTTTATAAATATTGTGTTAAGATATCGTTTGACTAAAATCAAACATGACTTTCATCATATGTAAGGTCATGATAATCTCAGGTCTAGGGACTAAATGAAATAACCTTATGAGATTTAATTATGACATTTGACCATGACATAAATCTCATGCGGGTCAAGTCCAGTCACTTGTTCTCTAACAAGTACCCATAATTTCAATGTGCATCTCTATGCATATAATCATCGTATGATTATCCATTGACAATTATACTAAATATTCCCTTAATAATTAAGGACGGAGATTATTATAAACAAATATACAAAACATATATAATAATCAAATGATGAACATCTCATATAATAATAAATAATGTCAACACATTAGTCTATCAATCATAGGCCTAGGGAATAACACTAACAGTCTCCCACTTGCACTAGGCCCAATCTCCCATGTATCGAATACCCATGGACCTAACATGACCATCATGCTTAGCTTGCGGGAGAGCCTTAGTTAATGGGTCCGCCACGTTGTCATCAGTGTCTACTCTGCATATCTTTACGTCTTTCCTTTCACATATCTCTCGGATAATGTGGAAACGTTGAAGTATATGTTTGGATCTCTGGTGTGACCTTAGTTCCTTTGCTTGTGCAATGGCACCATTGTTGTCACAGTAAAGTTCAATAGGATCTCTGATGCTTGGAACGACTTCCAAATCACTAATGAACTTTTTGATCCAAACGGCTTCCTTAGCTGCATCAGATGCCGCTATGTACTAAGCTTCGGTTGTAGAATCAGCGACGGTACTTTGCTTGGAACTTTTCCAACTCACAGTGCCTCCATTAAGCGTAAACAAAAATCCAGACTGCGATCTGAAATCATCTTTGTCGGTTTGGAAGCTAGCATCTGTGTAGCCTTTAACTACAAGATCTTCTTCCATTCCTTCAAAGACCAAGAATACATCCTTAGTTCTTCGCAAGTTCTTGAGGATATTCTTGACTGCTATCCAATGTGATTCGCTGGGATCCAATTGGTACCTACTCGTCATGCTTAGAGCACATGAGACATCGGGTCTAGTACATAACATATCATACATGATAGACCCAATTGCTGAAGTATATGGAATACCATTCATTCTCTTTCGCTCATCATTAGTCTTAGGACTTTGATTCTTGCTAAGAGATATACCATGTAACATTGGCAAGTTTCCTCTTTTAGAATTTTCCATTTGGAATCTTCTAAGGACCTTGTCAATGTAAGTACTTTGACTTAAACCAATCATCCTCTTGGATCTATCTCTATAGATCTTGATACCAAGGATATATGCAGCTTCGCCCATATCTTTCATCGAAAAGCACTTTCCCAATCAAGACTTGACAGTCTGTAGTGCAGGAATGTCATTTTCAATGAGTAAGATATCGTCGACATACAACACCATAAATAGTGCTACGCTCCCACTAATTTTCTTGTATACACAAGGTTCATCATCGTTCTTGACAAAGCCAAACTCCTTAATTTCTTCATCAAAACGTAGATTCCAACTCCTAGAAGCTTGCTTCAATCCATAAATGGATTTCTGCAACTTACATACCTTATTAGAATTTTCTGGACTAACAAAACCTTCAGGTTGTATCATATATACATCCTCAAGTAACTTCCCATTAAGGAAAGCTGTTTTGACATCCATTTGCCATATCGCATAGTCATAATATACGGCTATGGCAATTAAAATTCTAATAGACTTAACCATAGCTACAGGCGAAAAGGTTTATAGGTGTGCACCTTCCCATCCATGTCGGTCTTCTTCTTGAAGACCCATTTGCACCCTATGGTTTTTACACCTTCGGGTGGATCAATCAAGTTCCAAACTTGATTATCAGCCATGGATTGTAATTCGGATTTCATGGCCTCTTGCCATTTTTCCGAATCAGGAGCGGACATCGCCTCTTGATAGCAAGTAGGTTCATCGTTTTCGATCAACTCCACTTCATCATTTTCCGTAACGAGAAATCCATATCTCTCGGGTTCGGATCGTGATCTACCACTTCGGCGAAGAACTTGTGCATCTTGAACCGGTTCCACAACTACTTGTGAACTTGGTTCAGTCTCTACCATAGGTTCAATGTTGTTTTCGGGTTCTCGAATTTCTTCGAGATCTATTTTACTCCCACTTGTTCCTTTATGAAGAAACTCCTTTTCTAAGAAAGTACCATTTCGAGAAACAAACACTTTGTTCTCGTTTCGGTTGTAGAAATAGTATCCTTTGGTTTCTTTAGGATAACCCACGAAAACACATTTGTCAGATTTAGGTGCTAGCTTGTCAGAAGTTAACTTCTTGACATATGCATCGCAACCCCAAATCTTCATGAAAGACAAACTAGGTTTTCTTCCATGCCACATCTCATATGGGGTCTTTTGAACCGATTTGGTAAGGAACTCTGTTTTATAGTGAAAGCGAGGAGTTTCTAGTGCATGTCCCCAAAAGGATAAAGGAAGCTCAACTTGACTCGTCATAGAACGAACCATGTCCAACCAAAGTTCTATTCCTCCTCTCGAGACCACGCCCCATTCCATTGTGGTGTTCCGGGTGGAGAGAGTTACGAAACGATTCCACAACTCTTAAGATGACTGTCAAGTTCTTGGCTCAAATATTCGCCACCTCGATCGGATCGAAGTACTTTAATAGTTTTGCCAAGTTGGTTTTGCACCTCATTTTGAAATATTCAAAATATCTCCAAAGCGATTCACTTTTATGTTTCATTAGATAAACATATCCAAATCTACTATAATCATCGATGAATGTTATGAAGTACCGAAATCCTCCCCTAGCATCGCTACTCATAGGCCCACATACATCGGTATGTATGAGTCCTAATAAGTCGCAGCCCTTTCACCGGTTTTGGTAAATGGGTCCTTGAGGTAAATCTTGCCAAGTAAACAAGATTCGCATGTCTCATAAGATTCATAATCATGTGAGTCTAAAAATCAATCTTTGTTGAGTTTAGAAATGCGTTTCTCGTTTATATGGCCAAGACGACAATGCCATAAGTAAGTGTGGTTTACATCATTGGGTTTAGATCTCTTGTTAATGTTATAAACATCATTATCACGATTTTTAACATCAAGAATATAAAGGCCATTGAATGAAACAGCAGTACAATAATGCATATCACTCTTGTAAATGGAAAATTTCTTATCACATATAAGAAAATTAAAACCTTCATTATCCAAACATGAAATCAAAATAATATTCCTACTTAAAGATGGAACGTAATAACAATTATTCAAAACAAGTATTAGTCTACTAGGTAAAGTAACTTCATAAGTTCCTACGGCTAATGCAGCAACTCTTGCTCCATTCCCCACACGTAGGTTCACTTCACCTTCCTTAAGCATCCTTCTGTTCTTTAGACCCTGCACATTTAAACAAATGTGAGTTCCACATCCGGTATCTAATACCTAAGAACTAGAAGTAGATAGGAATATATCTATAACAAAGATACCTGAAGTCGAAGCAACTCCTTTGCTCTTCTTCAGTGCTTCCTTGTATTTTGCGCAGTTTCTCCTCCAATGTCAAATCTCATTGCAATGGAAGCAAACTGCGTCCTCTTGGGACTTGGGCTTAGCCTTTTTAGGCTTGGAAGCCTCTTCGGGTTTGGCAACTTTTGCCTTAGGATTAGCAACCTTTGCTTTTCCCTTACCCTTGAAACCCTTTCCCTTGTTAACCATCAGCACTTGGTAGGTTTTCTTCCTCGACAAATATTGGTTTCCCTTGGTGTTGACATTTGAACTAACTCGGAAAGGTTTTTATTCATTCCACCCATGTTATAGTGCATTATGAAATTACTAAAACTTTTGGGCAATGAATTCAATATTATGTCGGTAGCGAACTCTTGGCTAATTGGAAGCCAGAGCCTTTCAAGATGCTCGATGTGGCCCTTCAACTTAAGAGCGTATGGGGACCAATAGCTTGTCCTTCACTCATCTTGCATGAGGTCAAGACCCATGCTTGTGTTGTACCTTTCTTGCCTAGCTTGTACTTGGAACATTTCCATCGATCGATTGTTTAGATCAAGCTGTCCAGAAGTGCTCAAGATACTTGAAGGTTCTTGAGCATGGCGGAGAGCATGAGAAACCAACATCTGTAGAGTCACGCTTGTGCTTGAGATATTGATCCTCACGCCCTAGTAGCATTGGCGGCGGGTTCGGGTGGAATAGGTTCCTCGAACGTACAGTTTTTCTTCTTGCTTGAGAAAAATTCTCAAACTACGGATCCAATCCATATAGTTTGTACCATTCTCTTCCAACTTTTCCTTCTCAAGGACAGATCGCAGTGAAAAGTGATTATTGTTTATGCCATTTATTCTACAAAAAGATATACATAAAATATGAACACATATAAGTAAACATATCATATGAGAAGTATAATGCATTTACATAAAATGCTCCCACTAAATTATACACCTTCAAATGCAAATAAGCATAATATACATTTAATGGGCTAAGATCCAACTTTAATTCAATTTCAAGTTTGCTATGGCAAACCGCTCAAAATTAAATTAATTGGTAGAAAACATCAATCATATCATATATATAACTCTTAGATATTTTATGAAATTTATTCAAGACATCATACGTATAGGCATATTTTAATCTCATCTTATGCCTTGGGTCCAAACCATTTTGATAACCCAATTAAGTTCATTCATTTTAAACGTAAAGGAACCACCATTTCCTCATCTTTCTCGCATTCGAATAGAATCAAAGCACCTTGCTATGGCAAGCCCACCCAAAACTATCCGAATGGTCTCAAGTGTTTTAATCATGAATTGGCATAAAGAACTTAAAAGTTAAATGAAGGTTCTTTAAGGTAGATTATAAGCATATCAGCAAAGATAGTCATAATCGTGCACCAGAAATTAGCTCTGATTTGGCAACATAATCACTACCTTTTATAAACAATCAGTTTCCTTTTAAATTTCGCGTAATTATGACTTGTTTCCATAAACAATCATAAAACCAAAATTTTAATGTCTAAATATAAACATATTAGGAAACTACAATACAATGTTTCAACTAAACATAAAATTTCTTAACACGTAAAAACAAATAAATCATGCATCGCAATAATTAATAAAATCATATTTTAATCAATTAAGCATGCATAAGCAATGAATTAATCTAGCATATCCCTATAAATTCAATTTTATAGCATCCAGATTAACACATAAAAATATCAGATTGTAAACACATTCACAGATTAGCATGATTGTTCAACAAACTGATTACCGCCCAGAAATGGAAGGCTAGATTTTGTCGCGTGACAGCAGACTCCTAGAGTCACAATATGTCGCATACGACCTAGAATGGTCATGGCAAGACATTATCTATCGCGTGACATAGGCATACCTATGTCGCAAGTGACACAAAAGTTAAGCTAGTTTTGCAGATTTGCGGGAATCTTCAATCAATTCTAAATCCACAGAGCAATTAAATCATGTAAACAACTTTTTAACATATTTAATTAAATATCAATAGAATACGAATTGGGCATATTGTTTCAAAAACAAATTAATCTATCACATCCATAGAACATGCAAAAGAACAATATAAACAATTTATATTACTTTTCTTAAAGCATGTTAATTCAAACTCTAATGATACGAATCGGGGCTCTGATTACCACTTTGTTTGGATTTTACGGGTCCATGCGTAGCGGAATTAAGGATCAAATAACATAAAACCCAAGAAGCCCTATAGGATCCGGTTTCTATATAATTAACTTGAAAAACTATGAGATAGATATAACCAACCTTGAAGCGCTTTTCCGTTCTTGAGCTATCGAACTTGATTTTTATTATGTGATTTCGAATTACAAACTTGCGTTCTTCAACTTGCTTGAACTCTAGGCCTTGATCGATGAACGAAGCGAAGACCCTCTTTCGGTATCCACACCTTCGAATGGATCCAAGAACAATTTCTTGAAAGATTGCTAGATCCTATAAACCTTGGAATAATATTGAGAATATGTTTGTGAATTTCTTGTGAGAATTTCGGCTAGCTTTTAGGGCTGACGGACTGTTATATTTATACTACTTTAGCATCAATATGTGTTTCCTAATCGAATTAGGAAACCAGTCCAAAATTAACTCTGTTCAGACTTATTGTGTCGCACGACCGGACGAAGTCACGTGGACATTGTTCTGTCGGCGCAATCCACAATGGGAAGTCACCTGGAGGTTTTTCTCAATCATTCTTCCCATGGTTTAACCAATCCATTCTAGTTGTGTGTGACCCAATAGGATTACATTATGTTGGCAATGAGTTCGATCATATCGACCCTCATAAGATATAAGCGGACTCTAGCAAGCCATTATGTCTACCCAAATGTGTAACGTCTGGAATTAACGTTTCCAATGGTACACTTCCATTTCTCCCTTTGTCTCACGATGTTATATTGAACACAAGTCATGGTCCTCGCCAACTTGCCTTTGTTCAATGCTTTCTCGGTTCTTGAGTATGATGACTGGTTCCAATCATATTGGGGTACGGCCATACACTTTCATCATTCACTCCACTCATCGAGGGGCCCTGGCAAAAACATCATCTATCTATCGAGGACCAAATTCCATCTTGACTTATCATCCTTCCCATCATGAATCCAGTCGTACCAAAATTAGCCTTTATAAATATCGTGCCATTAAGATATCGTTTGACTAAAATCAAAACGCGACTTTCATCATATGTAAGGTCATGATAATCTCGAGTCTAAGGACTAAATGAAGTAACCTTATGAGAGATTTAATTATGACATTTGACCATGACATAAATCTCATTGCGGGTCAAGTCCAGTCACTTGTTCTCTAACAATTACCCATAATTTAAATGCACATCTATATGCATATAAGATCATCGTATGATTATCCATTGAAACATTATGTAATTACCCGCTTAATTATTAGGGACGGGAGATTACTATAATAATATACAAAACATATATAATAATC